>CAXHKU010000669.1:0-32740 GCA_964017125.1 Flabesymbios commensalis
CTGCATTACGTGATATTGGTCTAGTTAGGTCTAATTCAGTGTCTGAAACCTGACAAAGTGATTACTGAATGGCGTGCGAAACTACACTACAACCAACCCTGATATAAGGAATGTGGTAGGCTTACGAACATCCCAGCAAGCACTGGACATTTAGCCATTGTTGGTTTCAGCGTCGTTGACGGTTGACGATGTTGAAACCGACAATGGTTTAATTTCTAGTATTTGCTGGAATAGTATGACATGTGACAGATTATGTTGGAGTCTCATCTTCGTCTCAAGGCGTTTTATTAAAACTTCTATTTAGCAGAATTATACAGTATCAGCGACTTTTATTTGGCTAAACTTGCAGGTCGCGATAATTGGCCAAACATTTGACGATAAACTATTACAATACATTTAAAGAAAAAGATAAGAAAAACAGGTGGTAGACTGAAGAAGGCGTGATGGAGGCGTCATCTCTCTATTGATAATAATATCAAAGAAAACACACACATGAGTTTTTTCGCAACATCAGAACACATTATAGCTATATAAAGAATCAAAGGGGATCGTGTGTCTGTTGTTGACTTCTATCTGGGAATAAGGGTGAAGGCTATGCCCTTGGATATGAAAAGGTGTATCTGCCACTATATGGAATTGCAGATACACCCTTTAATATTCAGGGGCCAGTGTGAAACTCATACCCAGCCAACTCGATGCGTTCACCCAAAGTTTGCTTAGCCCTTAAATCTCTGAAAGTTTTTTTTAAATCAGGAAACCATGTTTTTTAAGTTGAAATCATCATAAATCTCTTTGTTAACTTTATCCGCTCCATTTGAATACCTATGTTATGGGTCTACGGCCATTATAAATCGTTTACTCTTACAGTGCGGGGATCGACTTTAGACATATTCTGACGTGAAAAATCGGTCCCCGCGCCGAAAATGATAATGTATTGTTTGGAAAAAACTGCCTGTTTGGAAAGTCGGATATCACGAGTTAGAAAACCACTCTGGCCTTCAAGTTTCAAAAAACCCCGCTCATTCGTAAAAAATCAATATTGCGGGGAGCCTCCGTGGCCAAGACGTAGCGTGCTCGAACTCAGACCGCCATGGCTCGGAACTAACACATATGTCTAGAGGGCAGTTTCATGTCATTCATCTCACCATCCTCAGGAGGTTCCCATGGTCCAGTTTAGCATATATGTGCACAGAGGTGGCCTAAAACCCCAATTATTCATTTATGCATTTGCCGTCTCAACTCATACAGATATATGTCTGACACAGAAAACTACATCACATGAGAATATAACAACTCAGACTTAACCCTTTCCCCCCTAAGATTATCTGAAAACTACATCACATGAGAATATAACAACTCAGACTTAACCCTTTCCCCCCTAAGATTATCTGAAAACTACATCACATGAGAATATAACCATTCAGACTTAACCCTTTCCCGCTAAGATTATCTGAAAACTACACCACATGAGAATATAACAATTCAGACTTAACCCTTTCCCCCCTAAGATTATCTGAAAACTACATCACATGAGAATATAACAATTCAGACTTAACCCTTTCCCCCCTAAGATTATCTGAAAACTACATCACATGAGAATATAACAACTCAGACTTAACTCTTTCCCCGCTAAGATTATCTGAAAACTACATCACATGAGAATATAACAATTCAGACTTAACCCTTTCCCCGCTAAGATTATCTGAAAACTACATCACATGAGAATATAACAACTCAGACTTAACCCTTTCCCCCCTAAGATTATCTGAAAACTACATCACATGAGAATATAACAACTCAGACTTAACCCTTTCCCCGCTAAGATTATCTGAAAACTACATCACATGAGAATATAACAACTCAGACTTAACCCTTTCCCCGCTAAGATTATCTGAAAACTACATCACATGAGAATATAGCAACTCAGACTTAACCCTTTCCCTGCTAAGATTATCTGAAAACTACATCACATGAGAATATAACAACTCAGACTTAACCCTTTCCCCCCTAAGATTATCTGAAAACTACATCACATGAGAATATAACAGTTCAGACTTAACCCTTTCCCTGCTAAGATTATCTGAAAACTACATCACATGAGAATATAACAATTCAGACTTAACCCTTTCCCCCCTAAGATTATCTGAAAACTACATCACATGAGAATATAACAATTCAGACTTAACCCTTTTCCCCCTAAGATTATCTGAAAACTACATCACATGAGAATATAACAATTCAGATTTAACCCTTTTCCCCCTAAGATTATCTGAAAACTACATCACATGAGAATATAACAACTCAGACTTAACCCTTTCCCCCCTAAGATTATCTGAAAACTACATCACATGAGAATATAACAATTCAGACTTAACCCTTTCCCCGCTAAGATTATCTGAAAACTACATCACATGAGAATATAACAATTCAGACTTAACCCTTTCCCTGCTAAGATTATCTGAAAACTACATCACATGAGAATATAACAACTCAGACTTAACCCTTTCCCCCCTAAGATTATCTGAAAACTACATCACATGAGAATATAACAATTCAGACTTAACCCTTTCCCTGCTAAGATTATCTGAAAACTACATCACATGAGAATATAACAACTCAGACTTAACCCTTTCCCCCCTAAGATTATCTGAAAACTACATCACATGAGAATATAACAATTCAGACTTAACCCTTTCCCTGCTAAGATTATCTGAAAACTACATCACATGAGAATATAACAACTCAGACTTAACCCTTTCCCCCCTAAGATTATCTGAAAACTACATCACATGAGAATATAACAATTCAGACTTAACCCTTTCCCCCCTAAGATTATCTGAAAACTACATCACATGAGAATATAACAATTCAGACTTAACCCTTTCCCCGCTAAGATTATCTGAAAACTACATCACATGAGAATATAACAACTCAGACTTAACCCTTTCCCCCCTAAGATTATCTGAAAACTACATCACATGAGAATATAACAATTCAGACTTAACCCTTTCCCCGCTAAGATTATCTGAAAACTACATCACATGAGAATATAACAACTCAGACTTAACCCTTTCCCCCCTAAGATTATCTGAAAACTACATCACATGAGAATAGTACAATTCAGACTTAACCCTTTCCCTGCTAAGATTATCTGAAAACTACATCACATGAGAATATAACAACTCAGACTTAACCCTTTCCCCCCTAAGATTATCTGAAAACTACATCACATGAGAATATAACAATTCAGACTTAACCCTTTCCCTGCTAAGATTATCTGAAAACTACATCACATGAGAATATAACAACTCAGACTTAACCCTTTCCCCCCTAAGATTATCTGAAAACTACATCACATGAGAATATAACAATTCAGACTTAACCCTTTCCCCGCTAAGATTACCTTAATTCAATTTTAACCTACAACTTAAGATGGCGTGAACTACTCATATTTATTTAATTTGAGACCAAACTTGGTGAGAGGGTTAAAGTTAAGTGCGAACAGTGGATTTTAAAGGCTGCAACTGTTGATATTTCACTTTAAAAATAGCTGTGTCTATATAAATCACGATTCACCCTGCGAACATGACGCTAAACTATGACCTAATAAAATGAAGCAGCAAATCAAGTGGGTGTTTGTGCTGTACGCCTAGTGGTCAATCGGTCTGAGGTTTTTGTCAAATTTGCTGTTTAGGATAAACCTTGTCATCTTCATACTGACATTAATCCTAGACTCTGTAGCAAACTCTGTAGCAAACTGTCTGACCTCAATGTCACAGATGGCTCAGACATTGTCTGTCCCGTAGAAGACTGAGAGACTACGGTGCTTAATGTGACTCTCAAACAATTAGTAGCTAGGAGGCATTGACATGACCTTAATCTGTGATCCGTGTTGTCACTATTGACCTGATTACCAGTATCAATGACCTGAAGGTCAGTAGAGTTATTGTACATTAATTGATATCACAGTGTTTGTTATGTGCAGCATGTCGCCTGAACAAGTAATCTTCCACACTACCAAAGAGCTTCAAATAAGCTTAACCCAAAGATTTCATTCAATCTTAGATCTTCTAACAAACATAAATATTCCACAGAACCAAGCTCAGCGGTATAAATAACCTTTGAAAACAATGTGTCGACAAATCATAGAACTAGTCGTCGCATGCCTGTTGTCATTCATTCATTCATTCATTCATTCATTCATTCATTCATTCATTCGTGTAATCATGCATGCATCCATTCACTCGTTCATATATCCAGAATGTCGAGGTCTACTATACATTGGTGATGTACTGTTAACTTGGAGAGCTGCGTGATCCGTAAATAGTTCAAAGTTCAAATCCTGTTTTGGTTGATTTTGTTACTTTTGCGCATCCACACAATACCCGATGCTCCTAATTACACGAATTCATCACTCATAGCTGTGTTAATATAAAATAAATCTAGACTTTCCGTCAGAAACTGCAAACCTCCGCTGGCCTCAGTGATTGTGTTTTGGATCTGGATCGTAATCCGGATCATCTCCTCTGGTAAAAGTTTTATGCAAATTATTTCTTTACCTTTTAAGTAATCCTGCTTACGGACGGACGAGCGAACAGTCACGACCAAATACATAACTTACATTGCAGAGGTAATAACGGATGGAATTATGGTAAATAAGATATGATACTTATGTTCATTTGAGTGCGATATGGGAAAATACAGCACTGGTTCAATGAATAAGGTGTGAGCCTTTAGGCGAACACCTAATTCATTGGATATGTGCTGTATCTTCCCATATCGCACGAAAAAGGAACAACGTTTGTCTTTTCTCACATGATCAAGTCACATATGACATGACTGCCGTAGATTGCAGTTCAACTACAGCTAGAGTGCGATATGATCCGATACCGATATGGGCGGGGGCCCTAGGGTAGTGGTTAGCACCGCTACCTTTCACGAGTTCGGGGTTCGGTTCCCGGTCTCGGCGGTTTGAAAGGAACAAAAATATTTCTTCCCCATCCACGTGTATTGTGGGGAGCCTACGTGACCGTGCTCGGCCTCTGACCGCCAGGGCTCAAATTTCGAATCCTGTGTCTGGTGGACAGTGTCATCTCATTCATCTCACCATCCTCAGCAGGTTATCCTGGCCCAGTTTAGCCTATATGTGCACAAACGATGTTTGACCAATGTTGGTCAAACATTGGGTAGATGTGTCGTCCACCAATGTTGGTCAGACATTGGGTAGATGTGTCGTGTTTGCTGGAAGCCAGGAAACACAGCCCGTTGGCACAACATAGGCTTGAGGTTGGGCCAATATCTTAAACGATAGGCCAACTTTAGCCTTACAACGGCTCGGAGTTTCGCATGAGAAGCTTATTATTGTCATAGAAAAAAGTTATATGCATATATACGGAAATGGCAATATCAAATATTCATAACTACAGCGACAGCCTATATTACTTCATTTACACACAATCGTTACATCCCAAATAATCATTGCGTAAATTTGCAAAGCTGTTTTCCATTTTTATATATAACACGCCCAGGGCCCGCATTCTCGTACAAGTTACGATAAATCGTAGGTTTCGGATTGGTCGAGAGGGTCATCTCGACCAATCCAAAGTCTGCGATATATTGTAACTTGTACGAGAATGCTGTGAAAAGGTCATCCAGCCAACTGTTTGCTTTCCTGGCGGTCGCTATTTGTGATATCAATAATTATTGCCCACCTTGATCAATCACAGCGGATACGGTCTGTGTGTGTTTGTCACCAAGTAGCCGTATCTGCATGTGGTATTGGACACGTGTAGGGCGGGGGGCCCTAGGGAAGTGGTTAGCACCGCTGCCTTTCACGCTAGAGTTCGGGGTTTGTTTCCCGGTCTCGGCGGTTTGATAGAAACAAAAATGTTTCTTCCTCATCCACTCTTAAAACTCAGTATTGTGGGGGGTGTCCGTGACCGAGAAGTAGCGTGCTCGGCTTCAGACCTCCAGGGTTTGAATTTCGAATCCTGTGTCTAGAGTGCAATGTCATCTCACTCATCTCACCATCCTCAGGAGGTTCTCCTGTAGCCTGTATGTGCACAAAAGTGGCCTAAGACCCGATTCATTCCATTTTATTGGACACTTGTAGGCCAGAAAACTGACGGGGGGGGGGTGCTGTGTTTAATGTGATGGTCGAGCGTCAAATTAACGGCGATACACTGGTTTAAACCTAAGCTCGATGAGACCGCCATTAACGTGATCGCCTAGTCACATTGAGAAAGGAGAATCAAGGATATTTTTCTATAAAACCAAGGAATATAAAAAAGACTTTTCTATAGTCCTTGATTCGAACCCGGGACGTATTCATGACTGGCGTGGCAGTCAGAGGCGCTACCAAAGCGCCACTTCCCCTCCTCTCTGTGGTTTAATATTTGCTTTCTGTCATTTTACATAAGGTCTCAGTGGTTGCTGCCAGGAACATGTTGAAATCGAAGGTGTTGCTTTACCCTTTCATGCCTGAATTTTAAAAAGTCATTTCATCCACTACAGGCCGCGAATTGCTCTCGCAATTCTCGACTTGTAGTGGATGAAGATGACTTGAAGTGGGTGGTAAACGAGACAAATTGTTGTCATATATTCTTAGAGCAGTTACTTGACATTTTTCGTTCCAAAACCTTTTATTTTATGTTTCCACCTTACTTTCTAAACCTCCTAGAAGTATTTTTATTTATTATGTCGACAGAGAGTTAGAGATGATACAACTGGACAGACACGCTCTCTAAAACTGGAAGAGCGGGTCTGTTCAATGTTCTCATCTGGCGAAGTCGAAGATGAATACCATTATTTTTAAAATGTAATGCCTTTGCCGTTATTGATTATATCAAAAATAATATGCGTAATAACGCCGATTTCATTAATCTAACTTTAGAAAAAAATGCACCTTTTTGATTACCAAATGTTGGAGTGAAACATTAAATTGTATATGCAAAACTTGGGCAAAGATAATACATGTTTATATTTGTAATACTTTCCTCCTCGGCAAACTGTATATGTTTTGTTTGTTGTAACCTTTTATAAAGTGACATTATTAGCCAAATTAGCCCGGCATATCCCATTGTTCATGACCATGATAATCTATGCTGTATATGTATATGCATGTCACTATAAATACACACTTCTTACTTACTACTCATGTAGGACTCTGCCATACCGGGTTCGAATCTTAGACCGGGCAATCTAAATCTGTATATTTTATCCGATTCTTCTGTTCAGTATTCAACTGAAGGTTTTTTGAACCAGTTCAGTTTTCATAATACCCGCATGTCGAGAGTTAGAGCACTCTACGCTAAACACCATAGCAGTGTTGTTAAGTCTGGGGAAAACACAGTAAGGAGATGGTAATGTCTATTAACTCTGACAACGCTGAAATATATATTGTATAAACCATGGAGAACAAAGGGTTTTTCTCAAACCGTTTTAGTTAGTTTTTTCTTTGCATTTGAATACCTATGTTATTGGTCTACGGTCATTAGAAATATTTTACTGTTTCAGTGCGGGGATCGACTTTAGACGTGATGATCTGACGTCTATAGACGTCAGATTATGACGTCTAAAGACGGACCCCTCGCTGAAATAATTAATGACGGAGCCGACAATTTCCATTTCCGCTGATGTGTTGTCCGCTCCACAATCACTAGGACTCTATACCGTGTCAAGACAAAGTCAACTATAAAGGACAGAGCCTCGTTTTCGCGCCGTCGGCTGAATTGCTTTCTCAGACCCTTTGCCCTGACCAGAGACTAACAGACGGCTTGGCATTTATCTATAATAGAATGTGCATCCACAAAGAAAATTTTCTAGATGCTTGGCATGAAGCAATTGACGAAGATTTTGTGTTTCGCAGTAGCAAAACACAATTGCAAGTGAGTGCCCATTTAAATTGAATAAATGAGATTAAAATACATCTGTGATGTTAGTCGATTCTTCTACTTTTATTCTTAACAGTGGACAGGCTGGGCACCGGTTTAGCCATGAAACTGCACGTTTCATTTTTCGTGGTTTACCATGCTGTCAAAGATATTGCGATTTTCCATATCAAATCCTGAAAGATATGTACCTAGAGCTAGAGGTTAATGCTGAGAAAAGTAAAAAACATCTGATAATGTCAATCTACTCTATTGACACAAACATAAACCTCTTATCAGTTTTCTGGTCGTCCAGATAGATAATTCACAGACGAGGGAGGGAGGGGGGGGGACTGACGCCCACTCCAGACGGACACAGTTTTGCCCTTAACCCTTTGAGCCTTCACGATGCATTAAAGCATCATATTACTTCCCTGAAAACAAGCTTAATTTTCCTACAACTAAGGGCTTTAGAATGAAAATTTCCACGAAACTGGCCTACCAATACATTGCAATTTTCTTTAATTTTTCAACCACTTGAAATCATCTTCATCCACTACAAGTCGGGAATTGCGACCGCAATTCGCGGCTTGTAGTGGATGAAGATGACAATGATAAATTCAGGCTTGAAAGGGTTAAAGCGTTGAAATATTTTTATATTAACTAGCAAACCAAAAGGTTTTTTCTCAATTTGTAATCATCATAAATGTCTTTGCTAGCTCTTTCCGCTTGATTTGAATGCATATGTTATGCATCTACGGCCATTATTTATATTTAATTCTTTTAGTGCAGAGATTGACTTTAGACGTCAGAATCTGACGTCTATCTACGTCAGATTCCGACGTCTAAAGTCAATCTCTGAACTGAAATGGTTAAAATACACCTGTAACGTCAGTCCATCGTTAAAACAGTGGATTCGATTATACGAATGTCCACTTATTCCAGTTATTACTGACCCTGAAATACACAGATTTACCAGGCCTATGCCATATTCAGGTCGGATGGAATTTTGACCTTTGCAAGATTCTTCAACAAAATTTACAAGATATATAGATGCTGAATGACTAGAAAATACTGGTCATTATAGGATCGAATGAATGAGCAAGGGTAAAATTAATAAAATCGCTACGTTGCATGTCGACAAATAAGATAAAAGAAGGGGAGTGGGGCAGTTTATATTTTAGTGCTTCTGTTTCACAACGTCTTTAAATGAATATGACATACCGAAGATATTACATTTATTTGACAATCGCACAAAGCATAATAAATGTAAGTGTAACAGTACAGTTAATTACCAGATCTGACAAATGTGTCATTTAGGAAGATGAATTGTTTGTCCTTAACCAGAACAAAAACAGGATATAAATGTCATTTATGTGACATGCACTCGTCTGGCCTTCTATGTGGGAGAGATGCACAGTGTGTTAATGGCATTCATTCTATTAAATATCAGTGTAATTTAATATATTGCTATACTACCTGATGATAAAAATTAAAGCGACACAATCAGGCTAAAGTCGTCAAAAAATCGGTAATTTTTTTTGTCTTTTCAATATGACCATATGAATGTAAACAAGTCCATAGACTAGAACTGCAAACGTTTTTTGTAATTTTTGTAATTTTTGTGTATTTCTTATTTTGAACATGCAGGTCTGAAATAAGAAATCGAGAATTTCGTTTTTATATCTCACTTAACTGGTAAATGCGCAGCACAAAAAATAAAAAAAACAGTTTTGTCTATGGACATATTTACATCATGTGGTCATATTAAAAAGCAAAAATAAAATTACCGATTTTTTGATGACTTTAGCCTGATTGTGACGCTTCAATTTTATTTGACACTATTATTTAATACAATGCTCTAATACCTGTTAACCCTTTGCCTGCTGATTATGACCATAGTCGTTTTTAATCATTTTATTGAGAGATTAAATCACAGCTATCGGGAATGAAAGGAGAGTTTAAACGTCAGGATTCACAAATTTTTGGTGTCAAATTAAACTAAAAATATCAGTAATTTTCAGTCACTTGAAGTTGTGGGGCGCGGTAGCGAGAGACAATTTCAAGTGGGTGGAAATTTAAAATATTTAATTTAGCAGGACAAGGGTTAATACGGATTAAGCATACGTGTCTGAAGATATTCTTACCATAGTATTTCTCAATCCTTAGAACGCGGCTGTAGTTTAAACAAGGAATAAACAATGGAGACGAAAATATTTTTTATTTTGAAATCATCATAGTTGTCTTAGTCAGCTATTTCCGCTGCACTTAAATACCTAAATTATGGGTCCACATCCATTATAAATATATTTTAATTTTTTCAGCACTTTATACATCAGAATCTGAAGTCTATAGACGTCAGATTCTGATGTATAACGTTGGTCAACGCACTGAAAGGGTTAATATATTGTTCTTCTGAATTTTTTGTTTTGTATAGTTTTTATTCATTTAAAGCTAGGAATTGAGGTAGCTTTAGTTTCTCGGAATAGGCATCACCCAAATTTAAGTATTTGATCACCTGATCATCCAACACAAACTATTCTCTCATTGTCATTGTTATGTGGTTTGAACGATGATTGTAACCGTATATATACGGACCTAGCAGGATAAGGGCTATTATAAATGACATTCTAATTATTAATGTGTAGCCTTGCTTCTAGAGTAATTATGTATTGTATTATAATTAAGCCAGAAACGTAATTATGCTAATGTAGAGAATAATTAAAAGAGGTATTTAATTACTTGATCGTTATTCACCTAGGTAATTTTCTGTCATGAACAATTATGTTGTGTTATGGTTAATTATGTTCTGTTATGTACAATTATGTTCTGTTATGTACAGTTATGTTCTGTTAGGTTAAATTATGTTCTGTTATGTACAATTATGTTCTGTTTCTATATAATAACATCATTCTGTGGCTATTTTACACATTCGCCCAATGCCAACCAAACATTACTTTATGACGTGCTAGTTGTCATACCTGTATCACGTGCTAAGTGGGTGTCATGTGACCACTCAGTCTGCTCTCGCGTGACCTTGCGTGTCAGCATCACCTTGACTATGGCCGTCATTTATATCTGAGAGGATACCAGTGTTAAATATAGCTCTGTCACCATCTTGAATCATGTCTAGTGGTTCCTCTCAAATCACTTATCATTATATTCTGACTTGCCCGCATCTCCTCTCATATGCGTAATCATATTTTTATATGAAGTATTGTCATTGAAGGCGACCATACATTGTATTCGAACCTGCACCACGCCCCTTCCGCACTTTAATCATAATGTGATGAATAATTTTGTGGTTCCAGTGGTTCCTCTCAAATCACTTATCATTATATTCTGACTTGCCCGCATCTCCTCTCATATGACCTTGACTTAGTGTGAGTCACCTTGATCTGGGAAGCCATTTCTTTTCTGGAGAAGATGCTTTCATAATATGTCACGTATTCCACCTTTTAAGCCATGTCCCGCTAGGTTATCTTACTGAAAATTCCCTGGCCCAGCTAAGCCTATATGTGCACAAAGGTGGCCTTAAACCCACCATGTCTATAGGCGTCACTTGCACTGGAAGATTTATCACATTATGCGATTTTTTATGAAAAAGGAAATATGATCTGATAATGTCACTCCACTCTCGTGACACATTGATAAGTGACAGACAGTAGGAATCACTAACACCCACACCGGGTCAATGTAGTAAGGCAATGTAGTTTAGTGCGCAATAACGGACTCTCTACGATACAGAGACTGTAATAATAGCCATTCGTAAAGCTGTGCCCTTAAAATTTGGTGCGCGTACGATTGATTTCGCAATGCATTACTGCCTCATTGTTTGATCAATTATTTTTAAATTATTCTATAGTGACTGATTGACATCTCATAAGAAGAATGCCTTAACGTGGGGATTCAAATCTATGTCTTCATAGGTGAATTGATCATTTAAATAGGGTTGCCCTCACATTTTTTCATGAAATTTTTGGTCTCAGCGTACACTGACCACCAGCATAGAAAACTACATAGTCCCAGAGCTAGGGGGGTTTTATTTGTGTTGAAAGGTCCATACGATCCAAGAGTTCCACCTATAGTGAAATTTTCTCAGGAATCCGAATCTGTGCGTCTTACAAAAATCATCCTGTCCAAAAGTACCGTTAAAACCCTTTAAACACTAGTACCGTCAAAATCGCAAACCGCAATTTGAAATATTGCGTATGAAGTGATTGTTTGCTAAAATTGTGGTAATTTTCTATTTAAATAATTTTTAAATTATTTATTATCCTCACATATGACACAGGCTTTCACATGGATGTAAAATATTTTTTGTCTGATCAATGACAAATACACTATATAGCTTTAAGTTGGTATTTTAACACGTAATTTTACTCATTTTTCATACTTTTTCACTAAATAGACAAAATACTTTTCTCTCAACCGATTTTTGTATAGTATAAATGTTTAGTTTTGATTCAAACATGTTCTAGAACTATTCTTGACTTAAAATTAACCCATTTGGAATAAAAATAATGAGTTATGTCAACATATTACTCGCTTTTTCTCGTTAGACGTAAAATTAGCTCGCCTTTCTTCAGGCTCGGGAAAATTGACCATATCTCACATTTTTGCCCACTGAGTAGTCAAATTTTAAGCTATATCAATATATTTGATATCAATAGCAAGCTACTGGCACAGGCCGTCACATGAATATGAAATATTTTGTATCTTATCATTGACGAATGCACAAGAAAGCTTTAAGTTAGTATTTTAACCCTTAATTTGACCTTTTCTCATACTTTTTCAGTAAATAATCAAAATACTTTTTTCTCAACTAATTTTTGTGTATAATAAATATTTAGTTTTGATTCAAACATGTTCTAGAACTATTGTTGACTTAAAGAAAACCCATTTGGAATAAAAAATAGTGAGTTATGTAAACATATTACAAGCTTATTTGTTTACTCGTAAAATTTGTATGTATCTCACAGTTTTGCCCAATGAGTAGTCAAATTTTGAGCTATATCAATATACTTGATATCAATAGAAAACTACTGGCACAGGCCACGGATGTAAAATATGTTGTGTCTAATCGTCTACAAATGCACAAGAGAGCTTGAAGTTGGTAATTTAACACTTAATTTCACCTATTTTTCATACTTTTTCGGTACATAGTCAAAATACTTTTCTCTCAACTGGTTTTTATGTATAATAAGTATTTAGTTTTGATACAAACATGTTCTAGAATTATTGTTGACTTAAAATAAACCCATTTGGAATAAAAAATGATAAGCTATTTGAACATATTACACACTTTTTGGGTTGAATGTAAAATTTGGGCACTTTTCTTCCCTCCCCCCCCCCCCCCCGCTGGGGAAATTGACAGTGTTTCACATTTTTTCCCAATGAGTACTGGTTACCCAAATTTAAAAAAATGTACAAACATTTTTAATATCAGGTAAAAGTAACCGTCAAGGGCTTTAACGTGGATAAATAATATTTTATTTATGTTAAATACGAAATGTACAACAATTAAGCGCTAACTTTGTATTTCATCCCTCCATTTGAACAATTTCCAACGTTTTCTTGGTCAATACCAGCAAGACTTCTCGCTCATGTTAACTTTATATGGTATAAATGTTTGTTATTACTTTTACATTCTATGGAGCCATTTTCCAAAGGTAATCTTGACGACTGAAGAAGTGATCACAGCCTTTTTAAAAGTTATCTCAGCCACTACAAAAGTTATTTTAGCCACTCAAGAAGTGATCATAGCAACTTTAAACGTTATCTCAGCCACTACAAAAGTGATCTTGGCCATCGCAGAAGTGATAACAACCACCTTAAAAGTTACCTCAACCACTACAAAAGCCATCTTGGCCACTGAAGAAGTAAATACAGCGAATTTAACAGTTTTTTCATCCACTACAAATGTGATCTTGGCCACTGATGAAGTGATCACAGCAACTTAAAAAGTTATCTCGCCAATGCAAAAGTTATCTTGGCGAGTGAAGATGTGATCACAGCCACGTTAGAAGTTATCTCAGCCACTACAAAGGTGATCTTGGCCACTTACAAACTGTTGTCAGCCAATTTAAAGGTTATCTAAGCCACTACAAAGTGATCTGGGCCACTGAAGAAGTGATAACAGCCACTTTTAAAAATATCTAAACGACTACAAAAGTGATCTGGGCCACTGAAGAAGTGGTTACAATAACTTTGAAAGTTATCTCTGCCACTATAAAAATGATTTTGGCCACTGACGAAGTGCTCATAACGACTTTAAAAGTGATCTCAGCCACTACAAAAGTGATCTTGGACACTGAAGAAGTGATCTCAGTCACAGTAAAAGAAAGTTATCCCAGCCACTACAAAAGTGATCTTGACCACTAACAATCTTACGTCAGCCCGTAAAAGTGATCTTGGCCACAAAAAATGATCTTAGTCACTGAAGAAGTGATCACAGCGACTCTAAAAGTTATCACAACCACTACAAAAGTGATATTGGCCACTGAAGAAGTAATCATAGCCACTTTAAACGTTATCTCAGCCACTACAAAAGTGATCTTGGCTACTGAAGAAGTGATCACAGCCACTTTAAAAGTTATCTCAGCCATTGCAAAGGTGATCTTGGTCAGTAACAAACTGTTGTCAGCCACTGACAAAATTACCTAAGCCACTACAAAGTGATGTTGGCCACTGAAGAAATGATCACAGCCACTTAAAAAGTTATCTCAACCACTACAAAGTTGCTGTGATCACTTCTTTAGTGGACAAGATCAGTTTGTTTGTGACCAAGATCAGCTTTGTGGTGGATGGGATGATTTTTAAAGTGGCTGTGATGGTTTCTTAAGTGGTCAAGATCACTTTTGTAGTGACTTAGATCATTTTTTTAGGGACTGACATAAGATTATTAGTGGCCAATATCACTTTTGTATCGGCTGAGATGACTTTTAAAGTGAATGTGATCACTTCTACGGTACACTCCGTAGCAGTGTGTGTGCCTACACACTGCTACGTCGTGTGCTGATTCATGCCGACTGCAAGTGGCCTTCCCCGACCCCTTCCACCACCCTCCCCCTGTATAAAATGATTACTTGTTTCATTTAAACGAAACTGCCGCTCGGGCAGGATTTTCAGCGTAACGTGACAGTGTTTGAATGGGGACAGTGTATTCTACGGTGGACAAGATCAGTTTTTTTGTGGCCACGATCACTTTTACGGACTGACATAAGATTGTTAGTGGTCAAGATCACTTTTGTAGTGGCAGGGATAACTTTTAAAGTGACTGAGATCACTTCTTCAGTGGCCAAGATCACTGTTGTAGTGGCTGAGATCACTTTTTAAGTCGCTGTGAGCCAAGATCACTTTTATAGTGGCTGAGATAACTTTCAAAGTTATTGTAACCACTTCTTCACAGGTCAGGGCGGGGGCCCTAGGGTAGTGGTTAGCACCGCTGCCTTTCACGCCAGAGTCCGGGGTTCGGTTCCCGGTCTCGGCGGTTTGAAAGAAACAAAATTGTTTCTTCCCCATCCACGTGTGAAAGTTAGTATTGTGGGGAGCCTCCGTGACCGAGAGGTAGCGTGCTCGGCCTCAGACCGCCAGGGCTCGAATTTCGAATCCTGTGTCTGGAGGACAGTGTCATCTCAATCATCTCACCATCCTCAGGAGGTTCTCCTGGCCCAGTTTAGCCTATATGTGCACAAAGGTGGCCTAAAGCCCGATTCATTTCATTTCTTCACAGGTCAAGATCACTTTTGTAGTCGCTTAGATATTTTTAAAAGTGGCTGTGATCACTTCTTCAGTGGCCCAGATGACTTTGTACTGGCTTAGATAACCTGTAAATTGGCTGACACCAGTTTGTTAGTGGCCAAGATCACCTTTGTAGTGGCTGAGATAACTTCTAAAGTGGCTGTGATCACTTCTTCACTCGCCAAGATAACTGTTGCATTGGCGAGATGACTTTTTAAGTTGCTGTGATCATTTCATCAGTGACCAAGATCACTTTTGTAGGGGCTGAGATAACTTTTAAAGTCGCTGTGTTCACTTCTTCAGTGGCCAAGATAATTTTTGTAGTGGTTGAGGTAACTTTTAAAGTGGTTGTTATCACTTCTTCAGTGACCAAGATCACATTTGTAGTGGCTGAGATGACGTTTAAATTTGTGATGATCACTTCTTCAGTGGCTAAGATAAATTTGTAGTGGCTGAGAGAACTTTAAAGATGGCTGTGATCACTTCTTCAGTCGTCAAGATAACTTTTGAAAAATGGCTCCAGAGAATGTAA
This sequence comes from Flabesymbios commensalis, assembly GCA_964017125.1. Taxonomy (NCBI): domain Eukaryota; kingdom Metazoa; phylum Annelida; class Polychaeta; order Terebellida; family Flabelligeridae; genus Flabesymbios; species Flabesymbios commensalis. The sequence continues at coordinate 16,144 of CAXHKU010000669.1, forward strand.
AAGTAATAACAAACATTTATACCATATAAAGCTAACATGAGCGATAAGGCTTGCTGGTATTCACTAAGAAAACGGTGGAAATTGTTCAAATGGAGGGATAAAATACAAAGTTAGCGCTTAATTGTTGTACATTTCGTATTTAACAGAAATAAAATATTATGTATCCACGTTAAAGCCCTTGATAGTTACTTTTAACTGATATCAAAGATGTTGGTACATTTTTTTATTTCGGGTACCGGGTACTCATTGGACAACAATGTGAAACACTGTGTCTATTTCCCCGGGCTGGAAGAAAAGTGCCCAAATTTTACATCAAACCCAAAAAGTGTGTAATATGTTCGAATAGCTCATTATTTTTAATATTCCAAATGGGTTTATTTTGAGTCGACAATAATTCTAGAACATCTTTGAATCAAAACTAAATAATTATTATACACAAAAATCAGTTGAGAGAAAAGTATATTGACTATGTACTGAAAAAGTATGAAAAATAGGTAAAATTAAGGGTTAAAGAACTAACTTCAAGCTCTCTTGTGCATTTGTCAAAGAGTAGACACAAAATAATATACATCCGTGGCCTGTGCCAGTAGCTTTCTATTGATATCAAATAAATTGATATAGCTCAAAATTTGACTACTCATTGGGCAAAACTGTGAGATACATACAATTTTCCTGAGCCCAAAGAAAAGCGCGCACATTTTACGTCTAACCAAAAAAGTATATATTATGCTCACATAACTCACTATTTTTATTCCAAATGGGTTTATTTCAAGTCAACAATAGTTCTAGAACATGTTTGAATCAAAACTAAATATTTATTATACACAAAAGTTGAGAAAAAAGTATTTTGACTATTTACTGAAAAAGTATGACAAAAGGTCAAATTAAGGGTTAAAATACCAACTCAAAGCTTTCTTGTGCATTTGTCAATAATCAGACACAACATATTTTACATCCATGTGAAGGCATGTGCCAGTAGCTTTCTATTGATATCAAACATATTGATATAGCTCAAAATTTGACTACTCAGTGGGCAAAAATGTGAGATATGGTCAATTTTCCCGAGCCTGAAGAAAAGCGAGCTAATTTTACGTCTAACGAAAAAAACGAGTAATATGTTCACATAACTCATTATTTTTATTCCAAATGGGTTAATTTTAAGTCAACAATAGTTCTAGAACATGTTTGAATCAAAACTAAACATTTATACTATACAAAAATCGGCTGAGAGAAAAGTATTTTGTCTATTTAGTGAAAAAGTATGAAAAATGAGTAAAATTACGTGTTAAAATACCAACTTAAAGCTATATTGTATATTTGTCATTGATCAGACACAAAATATTTTACATCCATGTGAAAGCCTGTGTCATATGTGAGGATAATAAATAATTTAAAAATTATTTAAATAGAAAATTACCACAATTTTAGCAAACAATCACTTCATACGCAATATTTCAAATTGCGGTTTGCGATTTTGACGGTACTAGTGTTTAAAGGGTTTTTACGGTACTTTTGGACAGGATGATTTTTGTAAGACGCGCAGATTCGGATTCCTGAGAAAATTTCACTATAGGTGGAACTCTTGGATCGTATGGACCTTTCAACACAAATAAAACCCCCCTAGCTCTGGGACTAACAGCTTTTGCTATGCTTTCCATCTCCGACGTTGAACCATGCTGTTCACGTCAAGCTCGGACTAATGTAGTTTTGATCGTGATCAAATATTTAAAATTATTTTTTGTCCGATAAAATAGCGTAATCATATTTTTATATGAAGTATCGTCATTGAAGGCGACCATACATTGTATTCGAACCTGCACCACGCCCCTTCCGCACTTTAATCAAAATGTGATGAATACATACAAAATTACAAGTCAACCTATTTAAATTTTAACCCACAACTTCAAATGGTGAAAATTATTTACATTCATTTAATTTGAGGCCAAACCACATGTTGCAAATCGTTATGTTTGAACACAAATTTCGCCAAAAATTACAGTGATTTGGTCGGCTAATAAAACGGATTAACCCTTACAGTGCGGGGATAGACTTTAGTCATCAGAATCTGACGTCTAAAGTCCATCCCCGCACTGTAAGAGTAGACATATTTATAATGGCCGTAGATCCATAACATAGGTATTCAAATGAAGCGGGGAGAGCTAAGACATTTGTGATATATTCAAATTGAGAAAAAAAACTTTTTTTTTCCACGGCTTATACAAAAATATTTCAGCGCTTTAACCCTTTCAAGCCTGAATTTACCATTGTCATCTTACCGTTGTCATCTTCATCCACTACAAGCCGGTGAAAAATTAAAGACAATTTCCATGTATTGGCTAATCAGTTTCATGGAAATTTTCATCCTAAAGCCCCTAGTTATAGGAAAATTACGTCCGTTTTCAGAGATTTAAAATGATGCTTTAGTGCATCGTGAGAGCTTAAAGGGTTAAGGGTTAAGAATGACAAAAAGGGTTAAAACAAGTTTTTCTTGAAGAGAAATAAAAGTATTTGACCCTTTAAGCCCTCACGATGCATTAAAGCATAATATTACTTCCTTGAAAAAAGATTTAATTTTCCTACAACTAAGTGCTTTAGAATGAAAATTTCCATGAAACTGTCTTACCAATACATTGCAATTTTCTTTAATTTTTAAACAACTTCAAATCATCTTCATTCACTACAAGTCGCGAATTGCGACAGTAATTCGCGGCTTGTAGTGGATGAAGATGACAATGGTCAATTCACGCTTGAAAGGGCTAAGAGCTAAACAAAACTGTTCAGGATCCAAAAACATGTTTGCGGCGTGCGTGAATTTAGGATGTCTTAAAATATTTATACTACATATTTTCATATAAATTTAAAAAAAAATCCCATAAAGTCAAAAATCCTTCTCTCTCCCACAAAGATAATTTTTTATATAAACGATAATAAGATTATTTTAAAATGTAAAATGTAGATTTGCATTTTTTGCACATCTTCATTGGACTATTGTTTCCAATATGTTGTATTTGCTTGCGTGACAATGTTGTTTTATTTAATTGACTCTTTAAGCGCGCGGACCGTATTTGGACGTAAGAATCGTCCAACGACGATCTCTGAACTGAAAGAAAAAACATATTTACAATTGGCGTTGGCCCATGAGATAGGTATTCAAATGAAGCGGAAAGACCTAATTGAGACATTTATGATGATATAAAATATAAATAATGGTTAAGAGGGCCTGGATTGTTCTGAGTATATTAGTTATAATGCTACACATTCCAATTGTACTTTTAATCCAACATATTCTGCTATAGGTCAGTATCGCCAGCAGCAATATAATATAAGCTGATTTTCCAACCAAAAAATAATGTATTAAATAATGACATCCACTCCTATTTTTAATCCCACATATCCTGCCATCAGGATGAAATGATGTATTAAATATCGCCTAGGGTAGATGTGTTCAGATAATGTTGCTGATACACAGACAGACAAAAGCTAAAAAGTAAGCAATAATGGCCAATTTAACCCTCACAGCACTGAATTATGTCTATCGTAATTGAGTTCTTTCTTAGACTTAAAATACACATATTATGTACATATTTTGCAAGATTTTATATAGAGAAACGTAATTTGATTGTTAACATGGTAAACAACAAAACATTAATCGTGCAGTTTCATGTTTAAACTCGTACATTGGGCCCGATCTGGCCAGTATTAAAAAAACAGTAGATTCGTAGATCCGAATCTACTGTTTTAACAAAAGACTGACGTCAAAGGTTTATTTTAATTGTGTTTAAACCATGGCGAGGAAATGGGCTTTTTCAATTTGAAATCATCATAAATGTCTTAGTTAGTTCTTCCCGGCTCATTTAAATACCTATGTTATTGGTCTACGACCATTAAACATGTTTTATTTCTTTTGGTGCGGGGACCATCTTTATACGTCAGAATGTCCCCGGTAGAAGGACGGTTTTCGCGCTGAAAGGGTTGAACCATATATTCAAATAAAAAATAATAAAAATTAACATAAGATAAATGATAGATTCATCTAGGTAACGATTTCTGTGTATTTATTTGTAGATATAACGTGAACGTTTCTATTCTAAATCGGACGTCATCTTTACTTGCTAACTTTTAAATAATACATTTAGAAATGACCTAAAATTGAATATAATACCTCATTTTCGGCTAAATAATTTCGAGTTCCAAAATAATCTAAAACTCAGATGTCTTTTCAAAACAAGCTTGCACTATAAAGAGTTTTAAATAAATCTAAAACTAAAAATTAATATTATATCAGAGGTCTTTCCAAAACAAGCGTGTACAACAAAGAATTTGTTAGGATCGAGATGCACAAGATCTGGAGTTTTATCAAATAAAATTTATTAAATGAGGAATTTCCATCCCATCCAAATCAGTTGTGTTTTTGATTTACACTTTATTATTTTGGAACAAATGTTCATTTTAACCATTTAAGCCTTTCATTTACCATTGTCATCTTCATCCACCACAAGCCGCAAATTGCTGTCGCAATTCTCGACTTGTAGCGAATGAAAATGACTTAAAATGAGTGGTGAATGAAGAAAATATATCGTTTTTACATATATTTTATCATTTTCATGACAAATAAATCAGTAATGACATTCATGTCAATAATTATCTATCTATCGCTCCTTATTATTAAAAGAGTTCCATGATAAATGTTGTTCTAAAAACCCTTGAAGTAAGGAATTAAGTCATTCTTCACAGATGCAAAATGATGCTTTGATGCATCGTGAGAGTTTAAGGGTATCAGCGCCCAGCATACTATTCAATTCAATTCAATTCAGTTTATTCACTGTTCAATATACAATATCAATAACAGTTTGATAACATATAGAAATACCATAAAATTATATACACGAGACACCTAATAATAAGCAATAATATCACTGGAATATAAAAAAATAAATGTACACCTGGGAGGGAAGCTAAACAGGATCCATTGAAGCCTTTGCTAGTAGTTCCCACCCAACATAGTTTTCAATTTCGACCAGCCCTTTATAATATGATTATGACAACCGGCAATTACAACACAAATATTTAGAAAACCATGAACAGCAATCACTACTGACAAAACTAGTATTCATTTTTTCAAACAAAAGGTGCTTCAAACTAGATATAAAAGAAGATTAATTAGTAATATGACGTACATTAGATGGTAAATAATTCCACATAGGAACTATTTTGTTAAAGAAGCTACGTTTGCAGCAGTCTGTACGACACAAATGGCCTAAAATTGAATATAATACCTCATTTTTTGCTAAGTAATTTTAAGCTCCAAAATAATCGGAAACTCAAAACTAAATTATATCAGATGTCATATTTATGTTTAATCTGTTAAATTAACATTTTGAATCAAATCACGGTGACAGAGGTATTGGTAGTGAACTGCGTGCCTAAACATTACAATTTGAAAATATTTATTTTCAAATTAAATACGTATGAGTAATATGCACCCACCTGAATTCGAAAACCTAACGGATAAAGGGTTTTCAAAACGCTACATTTGAAAAATATTTTTTTACAGTTTTGAAATGTTTAAAGGGACTCAATCAGACTAAAATCATAAAAAATAGGTGATTTTATCATGGCTTCTTAATATGACCATATCATGTAAACATGTCCAAAATGCATGTCCAAAATCAGAAATACGGGAATTTCGTCTTCATATCTAGCCTAACTGCTAAATGCGCAGCACAAAAATTAAAGTCACTTTAAGTTTTTAACATTTACTAAAATATAGACTTTTAGAATCAAAACATTTGCCAATCTACCAAATACCAATCTACCAAATGCAATATTCATTTAAATCAGTGTAATTTGGAATGAAATGAGTGTTTAAATATCAGGACTTGCAAGTTTTAGGTCTAAAATTGAACAAATAATATGAGTAACTCGCACCCACTTGAAGTTAAACAACTGTGAGGAATTTTTGACTCATAAAAATGTACCCAAAGCTTTATAAATTACTATTTTACCAGCATGTTTTCATTATACAAATAAGATATGCTAAGTTTAGAACAAGTTTAAAGTTGGTTAATAAAAATTGTTATATGTAACTGCAACATGATTGTTTTATATATGACAGAATGCTGGCAGCCCCCCCCCCCCCCTCCGTACAAACTCATTAAATGTGTTATTGTTTGCAGCGACTTTATTGGATCTAGATATGAGTTGCTTTATTAAAAAGTACACACATCTTCGATTCTCATTCAATTCAATTTAAATTTAAACACCTATATAGCCGCTAACTCGTAGGATGACCGAGTTCAAAGGCGCGACAATCTAAAAAAGTGTTAAAGATGTGTTCAATTTGAAGCATTTCTCTCAAATTATTATTACGAAGTGCCTTGCTAAAGAGCAAATGACATCGACACAACAGTGTCCCAACGTTGAGAAAGATGATATTTCTCTGACATTCTGTGGGGAGCCTCCGTGACCGAGAGGTAGCGTGCTCGGCCTCAGACCGCCAGGGCTCGAATTTCGAATCCTGTGTCTGGAGGACAGTGTCATCTCAATCATCTCACCATCCTCAGGAGGTTCTCCTGGCCCAGTTTAGCCTATATGTGCACAAAGGCGGCCTAAAGCCCGATTCATTTCATTGTCTCAAGTGGTGATTGAACTCAAAAGACAGGTAAAACGTTAATTGTGCCACGCCCCTCTCTGACACAGCTAGTATTAAGTGTGCCACGCACTAACCATTGTGCCACGTCCTTCTCTAACACAGCTAGTGTTAATTGCGCCACGCTCCAACCATTGTGCCACGTCCTTCTCTAACACAGCTAGTGTTAATTGCGCCACGCTCTAACTATTGTGCCACGTCCTCCTCTAACACAGCTAGTGGTAATTGCGCCACGCTCCAACCATTGTGCCACGTCCCTCTCTAACACAGCTAGTGCCAATTGCGCCAGGTTCTAACTATTGTGCCACGTCCCTCTCTAACACAGCTACTGTTAATTGCGCCAGGCTCTAGTCATTGAGCCACGTCCCGCTTTAACATAGAACGACAGGTAGTGTCAATTATGCCACGCTCTAACCATTGAGCCACGTCCCTATCTAACATAGAAGGATAGGTAGTGTTAATTGCGCCACGCTCTAACCATTGTGCCACGTCCCTCTCTAACACAGCTAGTGTTACTTGCGCCACGCTCTAGCCATTGTGCCACGTCCCGCTCTAACATAGAACGATAGCTACTGTTAATTGCGCCACGCTCTATTCATTGTGTCACGTCCCTATCTGACATAGAACGACAGGTAGTGTCAATTGCGCCACGCTCTAACCATTGAGCCACGTCTCTATCTAACACGGCCGGTGTTAATTGCGCCACGCTCTATCATTGTGCCACGTCCCTATCTAACATAGAAGGATAGGTAGTGTCAATTGTGCCACGCTCTAACTATCGAGCCACGTCCCTCTCTAACATAGTTTTCGTCTGTACTAAATCTCACTGTACTTGATACTTGATCCGGCAAATATACAGAACAAAATGAACAGTTTTTTACAGAGATTGATTTCTCGAGTCGTGACAGCTGACAAACCACACTGGCTGGTTCCGTATAACGACGTCAACCTTAGCAGCTTATAACCCTTAATGCACTGTAATATGTTTGTATAAACCATTGAGACCAAATGGTTAATTTAAATTTAAAATCATCTCAAAATCATCTTAAATTTCTTAGTCAGCTCTTTCTGATTCATGTATACCTATGTTATGGGTCTACGTTCATTATAAATATCTTTACTCTAACAGTGTGGGGACCGACTTTAGACGTCAGAATCTGACGTCTACAGACGTCAAATTATACCGTCTAAAGTCGATCCCCGCGCTGTAAGGGTAACGCGGTAAGTTAGCGGATTTTATATTTTCCCCACAACTTCAAGGGAGTGAAAACGACATTACATTTGCAGAACTTGATTAAAAACATATTCCAATCTGCTAAATTTACTGCGGGACAAATCTTACCCAGAAAGCACTACGCTGATTACAGATATAGAGCCAAAAACCGGAAACAAACATAGATTGGTCTATAGCTTTAAGATAAAATGTCATCAGCAAAACGGGCGTGTGAACAGCACACCTACCAGAGCCAGCGTTGGTTTTATGCTGGGACGGCATCTCAGGCGGTTTGTATAACATATAGATCAATATATAATTAACTTTGTGTGTGATTCAACAGTGGCGGATCCAGGATCTCAAGAAAGAGGGGGGCATCGGGGTTCTGGGGGCTTGCCCATAACATTTTTTTGGTAAATTATAGCCAATTTAGGGGACTTTTTAAAGTTTTGGCGGCGCCCCCCCCCCCTCCTAAATCCGTTACATATCTAGCGAATACAAAACGTTGACCCGATGTTTGGTCAATGTTGGTCCAATGTCTTCGACGCTGGCCAACATTGAACATGTAACACATCTTCCGTTTGGTTGATTATAAGGTTAAAGATTGAAGAACTGGTTGACTGATAACGCTATTTGCTAATAGTCATGGGTCTATAAACGTTGTTAATTTTAATAAAGCCCTGCAAGAAAAAAATTATTGACGACATTAAATTTATTAACGTTGATAAATAAAGCTATGCACCCATAACTGGTTACCTCTTTGCCGCGACCCACAACTTCAAGTGCGTAAAAAATACTTATAATTTAGAAAAATAATGTAAATGAAAATTTAACTCTCCACTTCTCTTTCAATTGTTTTGGTTGAAGGTAAAAAAAGTATTTACGGACCTGGTTGACACTTACACCATTAAATTGTTACAAAATACAATTTAAATTTTCACCCAATAATTTCCACCCATACTTACATATCAGTTGATAGCTGATTTCCGCTTAAAATGTTCATGTTTGAAGAACGAATTTAATCCTTCTGCTGCTGAATTGTTTGTGAGTATTTTTCATTCATTTGAGAACTGCTGGTGCAATTTCCAGCTTCAAATGAATGTTATAAATATTTTACTCTTTCAGTGCGGTGGTCGACTCTAGACGTCAGAATCTGACGTCTAAAGTCGATCAGCGCTGGTTTTGGCTTTAGTTAGTTATGTCCGCTTCATTTGAATTCCTATATTATTGGTCTATTTGGATGTTATAAATATTTTACACTTTTATAACATGTAAATATTTCAAGTTGGCTTGATAACGCAATTTCCAGCTTTCTACTCATGAAGAACAGTGATGTTTTATTTCTCTTTGACGATTCTATGAACTCAAATGATAGGTGGTTAATTTTTTTTGTCTCCTTCCTCATTACACAGACTCTCATTTTACATGTAGCTAGCAGAGCTGGCTGATCGTGATCAGCTAGTGCTAGACAAACACGCCTTGCGAGCGGCACGGATATAAATGACTTCCGCCAGAGTATGTAGCAAATACGCCTTCCGCCGTTAAGGGCCACCAACTGGTGAATTACCATGGTAACAGAACATAAAGCTTGATTGAGTATGACAGAAAAAAACAACAAGTGTTCGGATTGGCGATACTCGCAGATTAACAGTTGTGTGACGGAAAGAAAACAGAAAGTGTTCCGATTGGCGATACTCGTGATTTATATCGTGAATTTATAAATAACTCGGGTCCCCCTTGCTAATGTTGCTGCATCTAGGCTCAACTGTAAACTTTGGTCGCGTGGTCACTCCGTTATAAATATTACTTACCACGTTTGAAAAATAATAATCCTTATTTCAACGTCAATCATGCTGTTTATAATCGAAGTGCAAACAACATGGAAAGTAAACAACAATAACACGTGGTATCGATAAACAAAAAAAACAGTTTATTATTGAAATAAGCCACATTACTCACTACGGCGGTAATGTGTCAGCCGTAGGTTTCATGCACATCGGTAGATAGTGCGACTATTTTTGACAATAATAACGTTAAAGAATTAGAATACATGACTAAGTGTCTCGCTTAATTGTCTAAAATGATAAAATTGATAATCTGAGCGAAAGTCTTCAGTCACTATAACTGTCTGTTCTGGATGAAGCCAAACGCCATATAATATATTCATGACATTGGTGAATACTATACTTCAACATCATCGGTTTGCTATTGTATAGAACATTTGCATACATTGGCCTATTTTCTTAATTTACATCACCCCTACTAATGTTTTAGGCAAATGTATTGTACTAACCATTAAGGAAAAAAACACAACTAATTTTTTTTATTCCTATTTTTAACATAATAAAAAGAACCATTGTAAGGTATAACTTTGCTTTGTAAACTGGAAATTCAGCAACTTCAACTTCAGATGAAAGAAAAATAATAAAAGTGTTGCAGCACTCGCCTAGTTAGATATAGAATGTCATCTTATTTTTACACACAATCACAGAAAACCCTCACATACTTGCCATTACATGCTTATTTCTACAAATGGTTAGTATCCATGGGAACATTATTTCCTTTAACCCTTATAGCGCGGAGATCAACTTTAGTCGTCAGAATCTGACGCCGCACTGTAAGAGTAAACATATTTATACTGGCCGTAGACCCATAACATAGGTATTCAAATGAAGCGGAAAGATCTAATTGCATATTTGGCATACGAACCTAATTTGGAGCTAAAAGTGTTTCCAAGTATGCAAATGATTACAACAGTATATGGTTACTTCATGTGAATTAACACACATGAGAACATTTTATTCCATATAAAATTACACTGATGTTACATATTTAGCCAGCTTTATTCTGCCGTGCGATGCCAAAAGGTAGTATCTGCAATGCTAAAAGACAGTATCTGCTTACTTTAAAAGTTAGCAGATAATGCCTTTTGGCATTACAGAGCAGTATTGGTAAATGTTGATTCAATTCAAATTATAGCTTCTCTCAACAACATCTCTATCCCTGACACAACGGCTGCAGTTTCGTCAAATGAATTTGAGAAGAGCACGAAAGAGTTAGCCCCAGTAGCTGAAACAGGTTTCAGCCACATATTTATCACGCACAAAATCGTGGGACATTTCTTTGGACTGTCATATCTAAAGATATCGGGGAATGATCAGGTTGATTTTTTTTTTGAATCAGTAACATTTCAGTTCCATAACCACATGCTCAGCTCAGAGGTAGCACAGTCATTAAAAAGTTATGGACATTTTTTCAGACCTTGGTAAGGTAGTCCTAAGCTGTGTTTAGAGATAAAACACCCTCCTCGTTTTATACTAATCCTAAACATGACAATAATCGTTTGCAACATATTTTATTGGCAAGCTGAATCACAGTTATTATCAATTAGATGTGTGTTTAAAAATCAAGATTTGCAAATGTTTGATTTCAAAATAAATAAATATAAGTAATTTTCACACTTTGGAAGTTGTGGATCGCGGTGGCGAGACACAACTTCAAGTGGGTGAACATTTCAATTCTAGGCAAATATTCTTCTGAATATATAGGCTCAGTTAGCTGTCTGACTCGAGGCATCCAAGACTCAGTTCTTAATGTGGACGTCATGATAGGTGCCCGGTCATTCGTGGTGATGAACTACAGGTCAACCATAAATCTAATACAATCAGTCTGAAAAATGAACTTATCATAGTATACACGTGTATTTATTTCACGTTAGACAACTCACAACACATTATTCAAAGATAATGAGCAGAACAAAGATGAAGCTGTATTTCTTGTATAAGCATAGGGACTTGCCATACATTCTGATCTACCAATCTATGGCATTTTGTTCTTTTTGTTGCCAGTGATTACAGAGAAAATACTAGTATTCCTGTCCAGTCTGATAGCAAATGATACATAATGTGCCCAAGCATGTATTAAATCTAGGGGCTGAATTAATGTCACCATTTTGCTGAGAAGGGGGTATCCGTTTTATCCACTGAGGAGTAGATGTCACTTATATCAGATTAATACACATAAGGCTAAATTGACTCAATGTCGCTTCAATGTTGGGCCAGTATCTGCGACGCTGGCCCAGCAGTGTGGCAACATTAGTTGAACATCTCGTAAATAACGTGGACTCAGATCATTATTTGTCATCTCCACGATTTGTCCCTTCAAGTTATTTGATAAGAGTAGGGCATAGTCCCGAATTCGGGCTTCTTTCTGCAGCGATATTGCCATGATTGTGCAAAAAGAGACGTATAACAATATCCACTCATTCACCCGTGATTTGTCATATTTTCATATTAACCTTCTAATCGCCAAGCACGTGTATAGTCATTATTAATCCGTGTTATTAGCCGATCATATCTTTGTTAGTGTGAATGAAACGAATGTTCAAACATCAAGATTTTCAAATGTTTTGTTTTAAATTAAATACGTAAATGAGTACTTTTCACCTACTTGAAGATGTGGGTCGCGGCATCGAGTTACAACTTATGTGGTTGAAAGTTTCAATGAGATACCTTGGTGAGTAAAGGGTTGATCATTACAGATTTATACATTGTTTGTTGGCTTTATTGAAGGACGGTTGGCTGATTTCATCATGTGACAGGCTGAGCCGCTCTTCCATTGGTCGGGGGAAGAGTACCATACTTTGTCTGGATTCTGTGTAGCTAGGTGTCGGCCATCACATCAGGTATTATACTGGAAAACTAATTGTACTCTGAATTTAATCACTGCGAATTGTAAGGTACATTAAAAAAATTAAATCGCCATGTATTATGTATCCCCTACAGCAAGACTTAACGACAGTCATTGTAGATTTAATAGAATCATTGGGGTCGAACCTTGATCCAGAGAAGATGGGAATTACCAGAACAGATGAGAGCTTAGCACTCAGTTACGTATTCTAATTTAAATCTTCTATTTTTAAGGCGTATGGAAAGGACGTGATTTTTTAAATGCCCAAGCTTGGTATATGTAGTTAAAGCGCTAGAAATGTATGTATAAACCATAGAGACCAAGTTTTTTTTCAATTTGAAATCATCATAATCGCCTTAGTTAGCTCTATCCCATTAATTTAAATACCAATGTTATTGATCTATGGCCATTAAAAATATTTAATTATTTTAGCGCGGGGTCGTCTTTGCACGTCAGAACCTGACGTCTGAATAGGTCACATTCTGACGTCTAAAGTTGATCCCCGCACTGTAAGGGCTGAGTATGGTCATTGTGTTAAATGGTTAATATAGTTAATATGTGACTATTTTACCACACTTGTCAGCATGTCAAACCCTGGCCGCCATAGAGGACATTGAGATAAGTGTTTAGAGGTCAATCATCATAAATGACTTAGCCAGTTCTTTCTTATTCCTTTGAATACTTATGTTACTCTTATAAATAGTTTTGTTCTTACATTGCGGGGATTGAAAAATGTGGTTTCTTGATTGTTGCGTCAAACGGATTGAACTATTATTTAAACACATTTGCAATATCATAAAATAGGAACATTGGCAATAACTTGTTGTTGATTCAGAAGTTGTCCTGGCCTCAATCTCTGCATAATGTGTGCGTGCCGAACCAAATCCCGGACACAGCTGGCAGGAAGCGGCAGAACAAATAAACAGAAAATGAAAGCCGTCACCAGCCTCATGGTTTCTTTACCTTGCTGCGGCAAGTGGCTGGCATTGTGAAGTGTTGTTAGGTAACGATCACGTGACATGACGCTAACACCGCCTGGGGGGATCTATCAACAAAACGTTTAACCTCAAATCACTTATCTCAATGTCACCTGCGGCCATGTTTGACATGCTGACTAGGGGTGTTTTTGCACCTGTGGTAATATAGCTACATATTAACTATATTAACTCTTTCAAGCCTGAATTTAACATTGTCATCTTCATCCACAACAAGCCGTGAAATTGCTGCCGCAATTTCTCGACTTCGACTTGTAGTGGATAAAGATGACTTGTGGTGGATGACAAATGAAAGAAAATAGTCATGTGTTCCTAAATCATTTTCATGACAATTTTCATTCAAAATCCCCTAGTTGTATGAAAATTAAGTCTTTTTCAGGGATGTGAAATGATGCTTTAATGATGTATTTAAGGTCAGGGTTTAAAGGGTCGACCATATAAAAAAATGAACACCCTTAACCCTGTCAAAGAATAATACAATCATGATGTAAATCAGCTGCATAACCACTTCACTCCTAGCGCAGTGCCGCTCGCTCGCTCCTAAGCCTGCCCCCCTCCTCTCCTCGCAGCCGTCCACCGATGTACCAGTGAACATAGCCACATAACCATGCTAAATAAATTGACTGGGGTTAAATGATGCAGAATGTCTCCATGATATAATATAATATAATATAATATAATATAATATAATATAATATAATATAATATAATATAATATAATATAATATAATATAATATATAATATAATATAATATAATATAATATAATATAATATAACATAACATAACATAATATAATATAATATAATATAATATAATATAATATAATATAATATAATATAATATAATATAATATAACATAACATAATATAATATAATTTAATATAATATAATTAATATAATATAATATAATATAATATAATATAATATAATATAATATAATATAATATAATATAATATAATATAATTTAATATAATATAATATAAAATAATATAATATAATATAATATATAATAATATATATAATATAATATAATATAATATAATATAATATAATATGATATAATAAAATATAATATAATATAATATAATATAATATAATATAATATAATATAATATAATATAATATAATATAATATAATATAATATAATGACTTCTATAGCGCCAGTACCTTTCAACAATATTAAGACTCAATGGCGCTGTGGACTAAAATCAGCATTCAGTGGGGATGTCCATAGTCGGAAAAGGAATTCATCGTGTGACGGTCGGTGGATGCTCAGATTAAGATGGTAGGTCTAATATAAAAAGGTGTTTTTTTATTTTTTTCCGAAAGATAGTGATTGATTTTGCTTCACGTATTTCAAGAGGCAATTTGTTCCACAAGCACGGTGCGGCAACTACTAACGATGAATGGCCGTAATTTCTTTTTGAACGTGGTCCAGGATGTAATAACTTCGTACTTTCGGATCTCAGTGTTCGCTGGTGTTTCTTGAAATGTAATAAATCACTGAGATATGAGGGAGTACCCATGAATAGTGCTTTATATGTCAGAAGGTTCAGTTTAAATTTGCTACGTGATTTAATAGGTAACCAATGCAGTGTTTTGAGCAGGGGCCTAGACTCTGAAAGCCTACTTGACCTGGTCACTACTCGAGCAAGGCAATTCTGTACACGCTGCAAGTTTGTTTTATATTTTTCGGAACAACCAAACAGCAACAAATTAAAGTAGTCAAGGCGACTGCTCACTAGAGCATTGGCTAGAGAAATTGCAGTAGCTTTATTCAAAGGAATTCGAATGCGTCTAAAATCTCGAATATGGTAAAAAGCTGATCTACAAATAATCGAGACATGTTTCTTGAATGAAAAAGCTGGATCAAAAGCCACACCCAGGTTTCGTATGGAGTCTATTTCGGCAAAATTTTGGTTTAGAAGTTTAACTGGGAAAATATGAGCAATTTTTTTACGTTGAGTCAGATTACCAATGATCATGAACTCCGTCTTACTAGGATTAAGTTTCAGCATGTTTTGATTCATCCAAACCTGGATTGCCAGCATACAATGTTGTACAACAACTAAAGACTGTGCTATATCTTCTGCAAGAAAGATATATTTGTGTATCATCAGCATAAAGGTGATGCTTAAGACCAAAAGCTGTTATTATTGAACTGAGAGGAGTAGTATAAATAGTAAAAAGAAGTGGACCCAACACAGAGCCTTGCGGAACGCCGCACAATAACAATTGCGGAGTAGACAGTACACCATTAACTTTAAAAAGCTGAGAACAACCGGTCAGGTAGGATCGATCCCACTGCATATGAACTGCATATACGGGGCTAACCAAACATTTCACATAAACATCCCTACAACCTTGTATTTGTTTCACCATATGCTCCACCGGTTTTGGTCCACCATGAATCTATCATAGGGTTCGTCATTCCAACATTTGTCATTTTCTTATTTCATAGACAGAGAGCAGGGAAAAGTTACACATGCAGCCTCTCTAGCAAAGTCAACATATAGTATCCCTATGTTTTATAATGGCCAAATAAAATATCAAGCTATTATTATCAAATTATTTGCAGTTTTTCTACTCTGAGCTTTGGGAGGAATAGAGATGTGTTTAAAATAATCTAATATCATTTGAGAAATCATACACTGATTGCAGCACTGTGTGATGTTTGTATGACCTTTATGTGATCTTTTTGTGACCTTGTGTGATCCTATTTCTGGTGTGAAGATGAATATATTGATCCTTAATGCAGGTTCCATGTCCCAATCATGAATCCATGCCGTCAGTCGCACTGCAAACCGACATGCCAGGCATTCTCAGCTATACTGTGTCCCAGAATCATGGATCCACCCATGTCACTAGTCAACACTGGACAGACAGCGGTTTAATCATTACAACGCCGAAATATGGGTTGTATAAACCATGGAGACCAAAGGTTTTTTAAATTTGAAATCATCACTATTGTCTTAGATACGGCCATCACATTTTTTTCAAAATTGTGTTCGATCAGGAGAGTTATTATCAAGTTTGGTGCTTGTTTC
>CAXHKU010000671.1:0-37062 GCA_964017125.1 Flabesymbios commensalis
AAACCTTACCTATGGAAACGTAGCCAAAGTGAGTAAAACTTCTAAGTCACAATTGAGCACTTTAAAGGTTAAATTACATCTGCTGATCTGCTCTCCCTTTAAAGGCACCCAAGACCCCATTCCCTTGACTCTCAGATTAATAACTTTTCAAACTATACCAAACACAAACTTGTCTTTTCATGTAAATTACTCTTATCTCTTCCAGTGATCTTGGCTAATGACCTTAATTCCCCTCTAGTGACCTATTCCACAATTTTCGTAATCCCAGCATTCATTTTCCATACTCCCAGATAGTTAAACTTTTCCAAGATACAGGCACGGTCAAACTTTCAGGTAAATCAACTTATTTATTTCTTCAATAACCCTGGATAATGACTCGTCTACCATATCATGTTACTCTATACCATAGGCTTGTTTCACTGGATAATGACTCGTCTACCATATCATGTTGCTGTCTAAACTATACCATGTGACTGTATAGCATCGGTTCGTTTCACTAAGAAATTGTTATCTTAATTTGCATTCATTTGTCATTAAAAATGTAACCAAAAAAGACTGAAATCGAACGACTTCACTCAATCCCACGTGTTGTCCATTTCCCCCGGAAGACCTACCGAATAAAGTCTTGAAGGCGTAAATTTAGTGACTCTCCTATGACGATTGAGATTCAAAACACAATGGTAAATAAGATCAACTATATTTCTTATCAACACATTTATTAAGGAGACATATCAGCCATACGGTGTCGGCCGAGCATTACGAAAAAATCAACACAAAATGGTAAGATAAAATAAGAACGATTTTATTTCAGAATAGCACGTTTACAAAATATAGTATCATCCAAACATATTATATAAAAATCAACACAAAATGGATAACATAAACATTTTATATGATAACAATACTTGGGAACATTTAAATTGATGACAAAAACTTTTAAATCAATTTGTATAATTGCCACCAAATAATAGGTGATAAAATTAATACCCATAATCTGAAAGGCTTATCCACTGATATTAAAAATTATAACACTTAAAAAACTAAAACTCATTTACAGGTAACAAAAGAGTACATTTCGGGTAGCGAAACAATAAATTGGCATATACGGCACAAATGTGTTCCAAAATGCTGTTTCAAAAGGGATTTTTCATTATGAATTCATCATAAATATCTATGTTAGCTTTTTACGTTTTATTTGATCACCTGTGTTAGATGTCTTATATAATCCTTGCTTAAACAAACACCGGGTATTCAAAATATGCACCAGAACTAAAGTTTCGATAGTCAAAGTGCTCATTTGATTCATCATGGGGTGGATTGATTTTATTCGGCCGTCAAAAGTCAATCCCCCACTGACATAGTTACAAATGTATAATGGTGTTAAACCCATACCATATGTATTCAAATCAAACGGCAGAGCAGGTTGAGACATTTATGGTGATTTCAAATTGCAAAACTGCTTTGAGCCCCATGGTTTACACATAAATATATCAGGGCTTTAAGGGTTAAACCTTTGTATTCGTCAGTCAAAAAATAAATATTAAGAGAGAAAGAATCATTAAATTTTCGACATTAACGTATAAGGTGATTCAAATATAGGTAATTTGTACCACTTGAAGTTGTGGGTCGCGGTAGTCATATATAGTGATTCAAATATAAGTAATTTGTAATCTATTTAAGCTGTGGGTCGCGGTAGTGAGACACAAATTCACGTGGGTACAAATATTAATATTGTAATGTATGAGGTTTAAGGGTTAATGGACAATGGGTGGATCTATGTGTGGGATGAACACGCAATCAGTGGGTGGATCTATGTGTGGGATGAACACGCAATCAGTGGGTGGATCTATGTGTGGGATGAACACGCAATCAGTGGGTGGATCTTTGTGTGGAATTAACACGCAACCAGTGGGTGGATCTATGTGTGGGATGAACACGCAATCCCCTTAGTCCTGATGACGAATGTCCTCAGGTGGCGGCATCTCTTTGATGTCCCCTGATGACCCCCTCCGTGTTTTGACGGCTGGTCATTTAATGCTTTAAAGGCAGACGGGCGGTACTGCTCGCTTTTTACGGTGTTTTATACAAGAACACAGTATGTCATTTGGATTTGAGCTTATCATGCTACTATCAGTTAGTGCAGCAATCATTTTAGTGATTGAGGACACATTACGTGTAAAAACGTATATAGACTATAGTGTAAAAAGTATTTGAGTAACTATATTTGTAACGGTTCAGTCAGGTTGTTCCGTATTTATATTGACCATTGGTCAATGATGATGTAGCAGGAAGGGGTCAAGGTCAATGATGATGTGCAAGAAATAATCGACAATGTCCTTCACCTTGTGGTCTTGGGCAATTGCCAAACCTATTTGCTCTGTGACGTTTGTTCCAGAATTGAAAGATGCAACAC
Organism: Flabesymbios commensalis; assembly: GCA_964017125.1. NCBI lineage: Eukaryota > Metazoa > Annelida > Polychaeta > Terebellida > Flabelligeridae > Flabesymbios > Flabesymbios commensalis. The sequence continues at coordinate 2,414 of CAXHKU010000671.1, forward strand.
CCAACTCTCAGTCTCAAGGAAAGCACACGGTTGGTCACATTAAAGTTTCGAATTAGGTTAAAATGACTAAGTAGCTTATTCGTTTATTCAATGTATTTAATAAAATAAATCCACATATATTTTGTGTTAAAATAGATTGTTCAACAATTCAAGTGAAGAACATTCAATATCACATAATAGATAGTGATTTTCACCACAATAAATAAATAGACCTTTGACAGCTTAGTAGTAGGATTGTTTTAATAAAAGTTATTATTTGCTAATTTATATGGCCTTTCTCAGCTTAGCTCTGGACACTCTAATACCGGTCAGTTATTGCCTGGGACTAAGACGACATGGTCACCATGTGGATATCCAAGACGTACAATTCTTCGGATATATTGGTGACAGTCGTCGATAAATTAGTACTATATCTGAATTTTATAAAAAAGACAACAATATCATCAAAATGCCCAAAATAATAAAACATTCAATAGCAAGAAACACATCTATTAATAATCCATGTACACAGTAGGGGTATTCACAGATAATAAAGTAGCTAAAGATGTCCCAATCCATGAGAAGGGATATATATCAGACATGACCAATTACAGACCAATATCTTATATCCATTCCATATAAAACAAATAATAGAAAAAGTAGCTTATAATCACCTCTGAAATTATTTTTCAGAAAACTATTTAATATACAGACACCAGTACGGTTTTAGACCAAATCATTCAACAGAATTAGCAGCGCCACATACAATAGGCACATTATAACAGATTTAGAATCAGAATTTATTGTAATAAAATATATCAATTAACAAACTAAAATTTACAGCTTGATTACGGTATACACAAGACGTAACTAGCCTTCTTTAAACATTATCCACAAAATAGTTAACAATTTGCACGACTAGATAATATAAAATCTACTTCACAAAAAAAATTAACCAGTGTACCATGAGGTTTATTATTAGGCCCAATGTTATTCATTCTTTAACCCTTTAGCCACCAAATTATTCAATTGGAATTTTCACCCACTTAAAGTTGTGTCTCGCTGACGCGATCCACAACTTCAAGTGAGTGAAAATTATTCAGATTTGACAAAAAAGAGGTCGACAAACTTCAAATCTTCCTGATTATTGTCACTGTTTATCTTTAACAGGTCTAAAAGCTGATATGTAATGTGCTAATAAAAAATGTAAAAAACGAATATGGACGGCACCGGCGGTTAAAGGGTTAATGCGCACAATACGGAATTGAAGAATGTCGCTGAACTCACAAAAAAAGATTAGATACAGTTATGAAATTGCTACAAATAAATAAATTATCTCTAAATAGAGCAAAATCTAAACTATTGATACCGGTATTTCATATGGCACAATATCATGTTTGTCCACCAATATTAGGAACTATTAACATACAAATCGAACACGTAACATTGTTCATTTTATGTATAATTTTACATGAGAACCTAAAATGGGAAGGGTACGTGATTCACAGCTTAAACAAAATTTCAAAACTAATTGGTACAATAAGTAAATTAAAAAAATCATGTTCCTTTCAACGTTCTTCTAACATTCTACAATAGTCGTATTCTTACACGCTTGTACTATGGGATCATGCTTTGGGGATACAATAATGTAGATAGGGTATTTAGAATGCAAAAAAGCACTAAGATTAATTAATTACATATAGTACCTACTATGCGCACAGTGAACCGCTATTCAAAATGTTAGACATATTAAAAATTCAGGACATGCACACACTGCAACAATGCATATGTATATACAAATTAGTACACAGTGATTTACCTCCCTATTTCAACTTAATAACAATCGCGATTTTCACCACTAAAACACACGTCAATGAAACGACGGACTAGCTCCCAACAAACAACACCAATTCGACACAAAATGTATTCGCAACCAAATTTATGTTTTACCTAATAATTCCTCCCGAATAATAGGTGATAAAATTAATACCCTTACAACGAAAGGAATCTCCACTCATATTAAAAAAACTATACCACCTAAGAAACTAAAACTCATTGACAGTTAACAAAACGACACATTATGGGTAGCGAAACAAAAAATAGCATATGTCGGCAGAAATGTGGTCCAAAATGCTCCAAAAGCCTTGCATTTTCACATATCCCGAGATAACATGCACGGACCCTTCCACATCACAGGCTGTAGTGTTAAATTCTGCCCCTCCCCCACCCATCTGTAAAATCATGGAGCTGCAATTGCATTGCCGATTTAGTTCGGGCTGTAAAAAAAAATGTCAATGCGAAATCATCACTACTGTCTTAGTTATACCTGTGTTATGGGTCTACTACCATTATAAACATTTTAATATAACAGTTTCTTGTAATTAGGCCTACTAATGTGCAAAAAAATAGCAAAAAAAATTAGCTATACCAATCAGAGCCCCAGCCACACAAACACAACACACAGCATACACCTTGACTTCAGTGACAAAAACGAGACCAGTGCGTCAGTGTGCGTCCATGAATTTTATTGTGATATATTAATAGCTAGCGGGTTTATGACGAATATACAGTGTCTCATAAATATATCAAGTGCATGAATCAGTCAATATACAGCGTTTTGCTAACGCACTGCGCTATAGTAGGATGATGAAGCTAACGAATGCACAGCGCTTCACTAGCGCGCATCGCAAAAAAATCGGGAAGTTATTTAGCACACCCATATACATTATATGGATATGCGTTAGGACCATGTTAGATGCTGTCATTTTTCAGATATTTTTCAAATTTAAGGCTCAGTCACACATAGTCATACATAGTCGACGCAAAGCCCATGCACTGAAACTTGATACATTTTTACTACAGCATTGATTGTGCGTTAGCACTGGTTACTGGTTCATAGAGCGTGCTGCACTAACGCTATGCATATTTTGCGTGCACTGTGAGTGTCGGAGAAAGTTGTGCATATTTGAAATATTGCATGCATATCAACAGGGTAGGAAGCATACTCGAATAAAGGGTGGCTTTCTATACGGGTCTGGCCGCTTTTAAAGGGTCGATGTGGCCGTGAGCTTATTAGCGGACATCCTTTTAAAAGCACCTGTCTGAATCACGTCATGCATGAGCGATTCTAACAGAAATGTGTCTGTTTTATTTAAATACAGTTTTATAGAGTCACGCTTTGGTTTGAATATTCATTGTTAGTAATATAAACGTACAATAAAGCAAAAATACATACTACAGACGAGGACATAATTGATAAATTAGATATAATAGACAGAAAAATGACAGCTGTCGTGAGGGTCAGAAAAGCGTCTGCTTCCGTACACTCATTGTTAAAATTATGCAACGCAATAACGCTGACCTGTTCCAACATAAGACATCCAGAAACCCGTTCACTAATGCTTTTGGTTCTGAATTTATATCGTTTAATATTTGACTTATTATACATATTCAATCATTAACCAATAGTAACTAAAATGCAATCGTATTGTTTTGATCACAGAGGAATACAGACATTGACAAATGTAATGGTTTAAAACTTTCAGCCATGTGTGTAACAAAATTGATTTGCACACCTTCGTCATAATGCTCAGAAAAACATGTTTTTTATTAAAAATATTTTTTTTCAGTGATTTAATGCAATAAAAAGATATTCAACTATGGCGTATTTAATTTTTCATTTGACCAACCTAATTACGAGGGTCAAAAGGGATGTAATTACAAAACATGAACGATATTTTGTCATACTCTCGTCATTTTAGATATAATTGCTTTGACCGATGTCTTAATGATGCGGCTAAGTTATAGATATATTTGTCGAGCTCAATTGAACATATATAAACATTTTTTCTACCGCGTCATTTTTTACGCATGACGAGAAGTTAAGGTGGTGGTCATGGCTACAATATTTTATTGCATCAAATTTTGATGAAGTGAAAATAAATGCGATCACTAGGAAGTATAGTTTATATTGTAATTCACTCTTAGCAATTAATTATTTAGTTTTTATAGCCATGACTGTGATAGAATAATTTCTATGACCTTATTTATTCATTGAACATCAGTTCATGCTGCCGTCCATTAATATAAAGACGTACACGCATTAATACACGGCACCGGCCCTTTTTAAACGGCCGAGCCCGTATGAAAACCTGCCTTTTATGCGTGGATCCTTACTACCCTGATCAACACATCAATGTACAGAATGAGTAGAAAATAGCTAAACCCTATAGAAAGTGAGAAAATCGAGATAAGTGCTTTGTCAAAGGGTGAGCGCTTGCAACAATAATAATAATGAATAAATAAATAAATGCTATAGCAATGTTGAAAGCATCAGTAAATGAGAGAAGCTAGAGAAGCTAGAGCATTATAAGGAGTTATTGCGAGTAATATTTACATCATGAATAAACATGACATGATGATAGCGAGTTGGGCCCAAGTGTAATACTCGACACCAAAACTGAATGACGGGTGCTGATTGACAATTTAACACCACGTGATTTTTGTTAGATGGGTGTCGATAACTACACATAGGCCGCAAGTTGTATCTAATCCACTCCCTGTGAGATCGCGTGATGATCCTCATGGGTGCACTCTTTTCATGTTTTAGAGAGTGGCGGATCTACACTGTCGATTCTCATTCTATTTGCTGGAAAAAATCTTTGATTGACATGTAATTTTTATTTTTCATTTTTATTGAGTGTCAATGGAAGGCACCAGGCCTACCACGACCACGTGTTACAGATTGGGTGTGTCCACATTTTACCCCAATTCAGAACGAGGCTGTCGTTAAATTATCTTCTACAAGGCGTATGCCTTTTATATTTGCTGGAAAAAATCTTTGATTGACAAGTAATTTTTTTTTTCAATCGGACCCCCTCCTCTTTTTTAAATTCTAGGTCGGCCATGTTAGATGTATTATATGTATTATATTGGAAATATACATTTCCCGTGTATAAAGTGTGAATCCAGTAAAAAAGGCCAAGCTACAGACATGAAAAATGCCGACACTAACGAAGTAAGCCATACCACCATTGTTACGTTGATATTTTAGAATCATTTTGTTTAATTGTTTAAAAACAGTCAACCAGAATAATACTCAAGGACCGTACCAGATAAAATATCAGTATGTAAATATAGTTTCGTGTTACGGTAAATTATAGATGAAAAATACAATTATTTACAAAATAAGATTTTTTTTTAAATATAGGGAGGTTGTCGGATAAAACATAAGTAAAAAATATTCAGATGGCACAAAAGTATCAATACCCACCCTAATAATGGCTAAAAAATACATCAACCAAGACAAAACTGCAACCAACTTGTCTGAAACTGCACCACCAACATATTGCAAATGAGAATAAAGTATAAATTAATAACAATTATTGTGCAGTATTTTACTGGTAATATTATTGCGGCCGCGATATAATATCTGTTCTTTCAATGATCGAATTGTGTAATTCCAAAAAGTAATTAAGAAGATCTGGTCTAAAAATAATAATTTGGGATCAAGTAAATTAGGCATAACGTATTCATTTTGACTCTCAAAAGTCTAGTGTCTCGTCAGGACATAGAACTAGACATGGATGTTTCTGACATAGCTCGCGAATAAACATGACATGATGATAACGAGTTGTATCTGATCCATTTCCTGTGACATCACGTGATAATCATCCTGGGTGCACACTTTTCATGTCCTAGAGAGTGACAGATCTAGAAGAGGTGGGGGGTCAGGGGGCTGCTGGACCCCCCCTTTTCAATCAAACCCCCCATTCTCCAGTATCGTGCTGACACCTCCATGTCAAACCACCAGGTGGCGATGATGCCTTCATACACAGCCTGTACGTCAGTACCTATGTTAGACCAGGTGACGTCATCGGCAGACGAGGACACGTGGAATGACGTCACATACTGCTCACCATGATTGTTATCACAACGTTTCGCGATCTTAACACCAACTGCTACACGGTTCTGTAGGAAGTCAAACTTGACCCATGGTGAGTTATCGCTGGTAGTTCTAATCCAGGCACAGGCTTCACCATTATACTCAAGTCTGACCTTCTCCGCATCATGGCCAAAGTTAAGCGCAGAAGACACAGAAATCTGGCTGTCCAGGGGAGCATAGGTCTTCACCAGATACACCAAGTTCTTCACGAACATTCCATTCAGACACCAGCCAGCTTGACTATCACACAGACTACGTTGTATGGTCAATTCTGGCCCAGTGGTTACTTCCCAGGTATTCCACCCGATTTCTGTGTTAAGATCCCTCTTTTCTGATACACATGCGCAGAAATACCCGACAGGCGTCAATGATAAAGGCAGACAAGTCATATTGTTAGAACCACCTTTACAGTTGATCTTCAGCTGGCCTGGAGGAGATGGATTAGCTGAGTTAACTGACACAAGGCGCCCGTAGTCATCTTGGCCAGTCACAGTACATGGTATAAGTTTGTTAGTGTCCACGTCACGACATGGTTGATTAGGCTGATGAAGAATAAAACCTCTCATAGCTTCCTTCTTATAATTCACACTTCCTTCAACCATGAGGATCGAATATAGAACTCTCCACATAGGTGACATTCTGTAAATAAGAGACTTATCTGTGAATGGCTGATGGTACCATGAAAGTCACATAAATGACCATCAGAGACTTATCTGTGAATGGCTGATGGTGCCATAAAACCGATGGAATGAGCAATCTGCAGAGGAAACCAACCTGTTTATTTTGACGGGTTTGTGTTGGCTACAGGGGCAGATCCAGAATTCCTAAAGGGGGAGTTCCGCTGTGAATTTACAATTTGTTCCGCTTTGCAGCATTTTTTTTGCATACGCAAAACAATCACAAAAAATGTTTTCACAGCTTATAAAGAAGAGTTAGGGGCTATAACCGAGAAAATGTTGAGTGTTAGATATTGCAATTAGTGTGATTTTAAGTTGGGGGAACGTGGACTTCTCCTGACCCTCCCCCCTCAGAATCCACCACTGGGATGTATTGATTCATATGAAGACAATGACGTTGTGTCCTTAGTGGTCCGCGTGCTGCTATGTATAATGTAGTCGAAAACCCTGAATAGTTAATACCAGCTAGAACAGCTCGGACACAGTGAAATCTGACAAGAGGCTAAAAAATAATTGTTTCGGCCTTCACAGCTTATAAAGGAGAGTTTGGGGTTTTAACCGAGAAAATGTTGAGTGTTAGATATTGTTATTAGAACGCTTTTTAGAAAATTATAAAAAGTGGGGGCTGTGACCGCCTTCTCCTCCCTCAGTATCCACCACTGCGATGTATTGATTCATAGCGTGCTGCTAGGCATAATGTAGTCGAAAACACTGAAAAATTTATGAGAACTACAAAAAAAAAATGTTTAATGGCTTATGCACTGTGTATGATGCGATGGCGTGCTTTGCTATGGTGGAATGCTTGGATGTGTTGATGTCTTTGGTATATATATAAAGTGATGCATATCGGGCGAAAATGACTAAATTTATATTTGTTCAATTTGAGACCAAACATTTGCAAATCTTAATGGTTTAACCCTTACAGCGCGGGGATTGACTTTAGTCGTCAGAATCTGACGTCTATAGACGTCAGATTCTGACGACTAATGTCTATCCCCGCGCTGTAAGAATAAAAATATTTATAATGGCCGTAGACCCATAACATAGGTATTCAAATGAACCAGAAAGAGCTGATTAAGACATCAAAACAATTCAGCCCTTTATGGTTTAACACATATTATGTTCCCCAAAACAGCGTTCAATAAAACATATTGAAAATAACTATAATCGTGTTTGGCGCTTGACGTGTTAACTTGGCGCTCTACTGCAGCTTTACAAGTGCATAGTCTAAATAATAATTAGTTCATAATAATGACTACATAATCTTACCAGATATAATTATCATTATGTTTGGACATTGTGGAACATAATAACATTTTATAAACACTACTTTTACAGCTCGACTTTGACTGTTGAACCTGCCAGTCCAATTAACTAACAAATATTTAGTGTGTGTTGGTGGGTATGCGTTCGATGAGGTGGGGGGGGGGGTATGTTACGAATGTATGGGGTAATGGGCACACATAAAGGATTGGGGTATTACTTTGTTTTGATAAGATTTGGCCCATGGATCAGATTGTGCATAATACAATTGATAGATTGGTTGGGTGTGCTCACTTATGAGGTATCTGACAAAACCTTCCCGACCTGATTTTTTGTCAGTTTTTGCGTTTTTTACGACATTAGACGTCCAAATTTGATCCCCGCCGGAAAGAATAGACAGCATTATAATGGCCGTTGGTCTTCACATAAAGCAGAAGGAGCTAACAAAGACATTTATGATTATTTCAAATTGGAAAAAATCCTTTGGTCTCCATGGTTTAGACAGACATATTTTAGCGTTGTAAGGATTGATGAAATGAAATGAATCGGGCTTTAGGCCACCTTTGTGCACATATAAGCTAAACTGGGCCAAGAGAACCTTCTGAGGATGGTTAGATGATTGAGATGACACTGTCCTCCAGACTGAGACCGAGCACGCTACCTCTCGGTCACGGAGGCTCCCCACAATACTAACTTTGACACGTGGATGGAAAACATTTTTGTTTTTTTCAAACCGTCGAGACCGAGAACCGAACCCAGAACTGTGGCGTGAAAGGCAGCGGTGCTAACCACTACCCTAGGGCCCCCGCCCCTGTAAGGATTACTAAATAACTCTAACGTAACATATGGACTATTTTGACTAAAATTGTTTCCTTTTAAAAGGTATAATCCATCAGAATAAGGCATTTTGAGCTTTCAGTCGAGATATAACGCTTGATTATGTTTCTAAAATCACATTTTTTCATTCACATTGAGTCAGTGCCATAGACAGAAAATAAACTGAGGGTGTCGATGTTAATAGTGTCTTCCAGTCGTTATTTGGATGCCCTACCCGGAGTATGCTCCAATCACAGATACAATTTAAATTATCCTATAACGCAAGTTGAAATCATTTGATATTTCTGACGTCAGATTCTGTCGTATAAAGACAGTCCCCGCGCTGAGATGCTTACCATGCGTTTTTTATTCGAAAAAGTAAGAATTTAGGCAATTACTTAGAAAACAAAATGCTAGTATTTTTTCATATAAAGAGTAAAAAATAAAGTTTTTATGATGCCAATGTCATAGAAAAATTTGGACATAAATTCAAGATGTATGTTATAAGCCTACTAGTTTTAATTTATTTTTCACATGTTCGCTGAAAGCTTTGTATTGTTTTCGCAATATAAGTTTTGTAGTGGGCGGAAATTCATATTGATGGTCATAAGCATAAGTAGAATAATTGAATTACATTTTGACAAGAAATACCAGTGGATTATGTCGATGTTACGAATAGACTGATAATTGTGTGTAGTGGTTTGGAGCCTCGCTGACTGGACTTAATAATGTTATTAAAATGTGTGAACTCATGTGTACCCGCCGTGTGGAGCCTCGTTGACCAGTGCACAGCTATGAATGAACAATAAGAATGTACACTGGGGTGTGCATTGTGGTGTTCACTGAATGCAGGTTGATCTCTCTCTAGGTCAATGAACAGCCAGCGACATGGACGTGTTTTTAAGTCTGTCATGAACGTTTACTAGTTGATGTGTGCTACTGTAATCATGGGGCATGTGAAAAATGATCTCCAACGACCAGATGAACATTTCAACAGCTAAGTGAAATGCTCCGTTTTTGCTGTGACAAAATATACAATATTTTGCCTATCTTTAATGCTCAACGTCTGCCCAACACTGTTTCAACGTTGTGGACATTAACAATGAACACTATGAATGAAACTTCAGTTAAGCCTAGTACTGTGGCGCAAAGCACAGTAGACTAAGACGCCGGCCCAACATTGTGCCGACACGGGATGCTACCCTGTCTATCCTCAGTGATCCACTTCTCCCATATGCTCTAATAACGTTGTGTGGCGTTCACAATGAACACTCCAAGTCAAACCCGTTTCAACCGTTAAAGCTTAATTGTTATGTTAGTGATATGAGATTAATCATCTCACAATCCTGTCAACCACGTAATCAGTCGTAACGTTAGTGTTAAATATGAAAGAACAAAGTGCCTAAATGCAATGTACTCATTTTGATCTCGCCACTGACTGCACTGCACTTTGCACCTTCGCACTAATATGTACTGTTTGAGACAGTAAATTTTGTTTAAAGTAAAGTAATGTTATGGTTGTGAATTAGCAGCAGTATTTGTTCGACCTTGGGGGTCTTTGGGGTCCTTGGGGTCGTAACAAGTGGGGGCTCGTCCGGGACATGAAAACTAATGTTGATTGATTTATTCTGAACATAGAAAGAACATACTGCTGATAGTTCATAACAATGTCTGAGTTCAAACCAAAAACGATCATTGTTGATTTTAAATCAGACCCAACATTGGATAAAGTACATGCACTGCTACATCCTTCACTCTTGGCTGTTGCTAAAGAATATGGGTTGGATGTGACTAGCAAAATGCGAAAAGGTGAACTTAAAGAAATAGTTTTGCAACAATTTGTTGATGATGGGCTATTAGAAGAATCTGTACTCGACGAGTTCGGTACAGGTATGTCTAATTATGACCTAAAAGAGATTGAACTTGCAAAAATTAATATGGAATTACAAAAAATTAAGCTTCAATATGACCATGAGTTAGCTTTAAAAAGATTACAAGCAGGAGTCCCTACAGCGGCACCTGTTGATGCTTCTAGTAAATTTGATGTAACTAAGCATATCAGAATGGTCCCACCATTTAGCGAAAATGTTGTGGACAAGTACTTTGTTACATTTGAAAAGATTGCTACTAGCCTCAAGTGGCCCAAAGAATTTTATGTAATTCTACTTCAAAGTATCTTAAAAGGTAAAGCACAGGAAGCCTATTCGGCTCTGTCAGTTCATGAATGATACTGCTATGATACAGTTAAAAAGGCTATTTTAAAAGCGTATGAGCTTGTGCCTGAGGCATATCGCCAACGTTTTCGCGATTTCAGGAAGTCTGACGCACAAACTCATGCTGAATATGCTAGAGAGAAAGAAACCTTATTTCAAAGATGGTGTAACTCTAGAAATGTAGATGGTGATTACACTAAATTAAAGGAGCTAGTGCTTGTAGAGGAGTTCAAAAGGGGTATTCATAGGGATATTAGAACCTATTTGAATGAACGAGAAGTTGTAACTCTTCATGATGCAGCAGTAAAAGCTGATGACTATGCTTTGACACATAAAGCTACTTTAAACAATAACAAAAAGAATGTGGGCATTACAAAGTCGAGCACTTTTGGTGGGGCCCTCAGTAAAAGTGAGAAAAGTACTAAAGAAAATGTAAACTCTGACAGTAAAGCAGATAAATCAACGAGTGAGAAAAGCTCATTTTCAGGTATCTGCTGGTTCTGTAATAAAGTTGGCCATGCAAGGGCTAAGTGTAAAGAGTGGATTGAAGCAGGTAGGCCTAGTACTAAACCTGTAGGTCATGTAGCCGTAGTAAATGAAAGTTATGATATGGTTAATGACATGCCTAGCTCAGGTGTAGAACTTGTCATGCAACGTGATAATGTGAGTGATCAAGTACGTAATGATTATGCACCTTTCCTTTCTGTGGGTAGTGTGATTTATGAAGGAAATGCTAATAAACAGACATACAATGTTGACATTTTACGTGATGCCGGGTGTTCACAGTCTTTAATGTTACAAAATATCCTGCCCGATGTCACCATAACTGATTCAACTGAGCAAGTTCTGATAAAAGGTATTGAGGGAAACTATATCAGTTTACCGCTTGTTCAAGTGTACCTAAAATCTGATTAAATTACTGGTTATGTAAAAGTTGGGCTAACTCCATCACTACCTATGCCGGGTATCACATTTCTATTGGGAAATGATATTGCTGGTGGAAAAGTAACGCCACAGCCTAAAATGTCACTGACTCCTATCATTGATCAGGACACTGAAAAATTAAATGATGAAATTCCTGGTTTGTTCCCAGCATGTATTGTTACACGCAGTAAAAGTTACGATATGCCTACAGTAAATGAAACACTGCCACCTGGTGACTGCACAGAGTTACATGAAAAGATCCTTCATTGTAATGATGAAAGTTCTGATGATTTGATAACCAGGTCCCAGCTGATTTTAGCACAACAGTGTGACCCGTCCCTGAAACGTTTTTTTGAAAAAGTGATTAGCTCTGATGAAATAGATCTTGTCCCAGTAGGTTATTACCTTGATAAAGATGTACTCATGAGAAAATATCGTGCTCCTGATGTACCCCTTGATGAAGAATGGCGGGTGCAGTATCAGATTGTGGTTCCTGCCAAATATCGCCATCATGTGTTAATGTTAGGTCATGCAACTCCCATGTCTGGACATTTAGGTGTTAAAAAGACCTATTTCAGAATACGAAAACATTTCTTTTGGCCATACATTAAAACAGATGTCAAAAGATATTGTGAGACTTGTACTGTTTGTCAGATGGCAGGTAAGCCTAATCAAAAGCCTCCTAAGGCACCATTAAAGCCAATCCCTGCTTTCAATGAACCTTTTAGTCATTTAATACTAGACTGTGTAGGTCCACTCCCGAGGACAAAGTCGGGTAAACAATACTTACTCACTATAATGTGCTCATCTACCCGTTTTCCCGAAGCCATCCCTCTCAGTAGTATTAAGACCACTGCAATATGTAATGCCATGAACACCTATTTTTCCCGCTTTGGTTTAGCAAGGTCAATACAGACTGATCAAGGTTCAAACTTTCAGTCCAATCAGTTCAAACAGTTCCTGTCCGAACAGGATATTAAACAAGTTAGATCAACTGCGTATCACCCAGAGTCTCAGGGGGCTCTCGAACGTTTCCACCAGACGTTCAAGACCATGCTTCGCACATACTGTCTTGAACATGACAAAGACTGGGATTCAGGTGTACCGCTCTTGTTATTTGCTGTTCGCGATAGCGTACATGAGTCTTTGGGTTTCACCCCGTTTGAATTGATTTTTGGCCATAATGTTCGCACCCCCTTAAAAATGTTGAAAGAAAAGTGGGTTGATGAAAATGAAAAAACTGATCTTTTGAGCTATGTTCGCACATTTAAGAATAAATTATCAGATGCTTGCAGTCTTGCTAAGAAATGTTTGAAAACCTCTCAAGAAACTATGAGAACATGGTATGACCGTAAAGCTGTAAAACGTTCTTTTCAACCTGGAGACAAAGTTCTCATGTTGTCACCAATACCTGGTTCTGTGTTAACAGCAAAGTATGTAGGGCCATATACCATTCTGAAAAAGCTTAATGATTTAAACTATGTTATTCACACTCCTAACACAAGGAAAAGAAAACAAGTTTGTCATATCAATATGTTAAAGAAGTTCAATGAGAGAGTTGTTGCTCCTGTTGATGATAATGATGTTAAAGCTACTGTTCTTCCTGTTATAACTGAAAAAGAGAGTAATGATTTTGAAGTTCCAGAGAGTAGCCCTAGGTTACAAAATTCTCAAGTTTTAGAAAATTTCAGTGACAAGTTGTCACATTTGACAGCTGATCAACAGAGTGAAATGTTATCATTAGTAAATGAGTATAAACATTTGTTTTCTGATGTGCCTGGTAGGACAACAGCGGCAGTTCATGATATTAAGCTACTATCATCAACCACTCCCATTAAACAACACCCGTATCGCACAAATCCTGAAAAGCAAGCTGTAATTGATAAAGAGTTAGCATATATGTTAGAGCATGAAATAGTGGAGCACAGTAATAGCTGTTGGTCCTCGCCATGTCTGTTAGTTCCAAAACCTGATGGAACATCACGTTTTTGTACTGATTTTAGAAAGGTTAACTCTGTTACAAAAACTGACACCTACCCCTTGCCACGGATTGATGACTGTATAGACAGCGTTGGACAAGCGCAATACGTCAGTAAGTTTGATTTACTGAAAGGCTACTGGCAGGTCCCACTTACTGATGCTGCTAAAGACATTTCTGCATTTGCTGTAGCTAATGGTCTTTTTCAATATAGATTTCTACCGTTTGGTTTAAAGAATGCTCCCCCTACGTTTCAAAGACTAATGGACAAGGTGATTTCTGGTCTTAAAAATACTAAAGTCTATATTGATGACGTCATTGTCCATAGTAAGAATTGGGCTGATCATTTAAAGTATATTCGAGCGCTCTTTGACAGACTTACTCTTTATCAACTCACAGTGAATTTGTCAAAAAGTGTTTTCGGTAAGGCAACAGTCATCTATTTGGGACACGTGGTTGGTCAAGGTAAGATTTCTCCTATAGATGCCAAAGTTCAAGGTATCGCAAAATTTGTACCTCCAAATGATAGGAAATCTCTCAGAAGATTTCTTGGTATGGCAGGATTTTATCGAAAATTCTGTCGTAATTTCGCTGATGTTGCCATGCCATTAACGAACCTTCTAAAGAAACAAACGCCATTTAATTGGACAGATAAATGTCAAGCATCATTTGACGGCATTAAAGCTATGTTAATGTCTTCCCCTGTTTTGGCTGCCCCAAACTTTGAGATACCTTTCAAACTGGCAATTGATGCCAGTGATCTAGGAATGGGAGCTGTTTTAATACAGGAAAATTCTGAAGGTGTTGATCACCCAGTATGCTGTTATTCCAAAAAGTTTAAAGTACACCAGCAAAGATATTCCACAATTGAAAAGGAGGCTTTGGCCCTCTTACGTGCTTTGGATCATTTTGAGGTGTATGTCGGCGGATACAGCCACTCGACGGTGGTTTATACGGACCATAACCCGCTCACATTTGTCACCAAAAAGAAAAATAAGAACCAAAGACTACTAAACTGGTGTTTGACCTTGCAAAAGTATAATATTAAGATTGAACATATAAAAGGCAGAGATAACGTTATAGCGGATGCGCTTTCCCGAGCTAGTGCTGAGACTTAACTCAATATGGTGATATTTGCTTATTCTTCAACTCCAAAATACGGTTCAGCCTAGGAAAAAGCATCACCGAATGACGCTTTCTCCTGATGAAAGGAGGAATGTTACGAATAGACTGATAATTGTGTGTAGTGGTTTGGAGCCTCGCTGACTGGACTTAATAATGTTATTAAAATGTGTGAACTCATGTGTACCCGCCGTGTGGAGCCTCGTTGACCAGTGCACAGCTATGAATGAACAATAAGAATGTACACTGGGGTGTGCATTGTGGTGTTCACTGAATGCAGGTTGATCTCTCTCTAGGTCAATGAACAGCCAGCGACATGGACGTGTTTTTAAGTCTGTCATGAACGTTTACTAGTTGATGTGTGCTACTGTAATCATGGGGCATGTGAAAAATGATCTCCAACGACCAGATGAACATTTCAAAAGCTAAGTGAAATGCTCCGTTTTTGCTGTGACAAAATATACAATATTTTGCCTTTCTTTAATGCTCAACGTCTGCCCAACACTGTTTCAACGTTGTGGACATTAACAATGAACACTATGAATGAAACTTCAGTTAAGCCTAGTACTGTGGCGCAAAGCACAGTAGACTAAGACGCCGGCCCAACATTGTGCCGACACGGGATGCTACCCTGTCTATCCTCAGTGATCCACTTCTCCCATATGCTCTAATAACGTTGTGTGGCGTTCACAATGAACACTCCAAGTCAAACCCGTTTCAACCGTTAAAGCTTAATTGTTATGTTAGTGATATGAGATTAACCATCTCACAATCCTGTCAACCACGTAATCAGTCGTAACGTTAGTGTTAAATATGAAAGGACAAAGTGCCTAAATGCAATGTACTCATTTTGATCTCGCTACTGACTGCACTGCACTTTGCACCTTCGCACTAATATGTACTGTTTGAGACAGTAAATTTTGTTTAAAGTAAAGTAATGTTATGGTTGTGAATTAGCAGCAGTATTTGTTCGCCCTTGGGGTCTTTGGGGTCCTCGGGGTCGTAACAAGTGGGGGCTCGTCCGGGACATGAAAACTAATGTTGATTGATTTATTCTGAACATAGAAAGAACATACTGCTGATAGTTCATAACAATGTCTGAGTTCAAACCAAAAACGTTCATTGTTGATTTTAAATCAGACCCAACATTGGATAAAGTAAATGCACTGCTACGTCCTTCACTCTTGGCTGTTGCTAAAGAATATGGGTTGGATGTGACTAGCAAAATGCGAAAAGGTGAACTTAAAGAAATAGTTTTGCAACAATTTGTTGATGATGGGCTATTAGAAGAATCTGTACTCGACGAGTTCGGTACAGGTATGTCTAATTATGACCTAAAAGAGATTGAGCTTGCAAAAATTAATATGGAATTACAAAAAGTTAAGCTTCAATATGACCATAAGTTAGCTTTAAAAAGGTTACAAGCAGGAGTCCCTACAGCGGCACCTGTTGATGCTTCTAGTAAATTTGATGTAACTAAGCATATCAGAATGGTCCCACCATTTAGCGAAAATGATGTGGACAAGTACTTTGTTACATTTGAAAAGATTGCTACTAGCCTCAAGTGGCCCAAAGAATTTTATGTAATTCTACTTCAAAGTATCTTAAAAGGTAAAGCACAGGAAGCCTATTCGGCTCTGTCAGTTCATGAATGTTACTGCTATGATACAGTTAAAAAGGCTATTTTAAAAGCATATGAGCTTGTGCCTGAGGCATATCGCCAACGTTTTCGCGATTTCAGGAAGTCCGACGCACAAACTCATGCTGAATATGCTAGAGAGAAAGAAACCTTATTTCAAAGATGGTGTAACTCTAGAAATGTAGATGGTGATTACACTAAATTAAAGGAGCTAGTGCTTGTAGAGGAGTTCAAAAGGGGTATTCATAGGGATATTAGAACCTATTTGAATGAACGAGAAGTTGTAACTCTTCATGATGCAGCAGTAAAAGCTGATGACTATGCTTTGACACATAAAGCCACTTTAAACAATAACAAAAAGAATGTGGGCATTACAAAGTCGAACACTTTTGGTGGGGCCCTCAGTAAAAGTGAGAAAAGTACTAAAGAAAATGTAAACTCTGACAGTAAAGCAGATAAATCAACGAGTGAGAAAAGCTCATTTTCAGGTATCTGCTGGTTCTGTAATAAAGTTGGCCATGCAAGGGCTAAGTGTAAAGAGTGGATTGAAGCAGGTAGGCCTAGTACTAAACCTGTAGGTCATGTAGCCGTAGTAAATGAAAGTTATGATATGGTTAATGACATGCCTAGCTCAGGTGTAGAACTTGGCATGCAACGTGATAATGTGAGTGATCAAGTACGTAATGATTATGCACCTTTCCTTTCTGTGGGTAGTGTGATTTATGAAGGAAATGCTAATAAACAGACATACAATGTTGACATTTTACGTGATACCGGGTGTTCACAGTCTTTAATGGTACAAAATATCCTGCCCGATGTCACCATAACTGATTCAACTGAGCAAGTTCTGATAAAAGGTATTGAGGGAAACTATATCAGTTTACCGCTTGTTCAAGTGTACCTAAAATCTGATTAAATTACTGGTTATGTAAAAGTTGGGCTAACTCCATCACTACCTATGCCGGGTATCACATTTCTATTGGGAAATGATATTGCTGGTGGAAAAGTAACGCCACAGCCTAAAATGTCACTGACTCCTATCATTGATCAGGACACTGAAAAATTAAATGATGAAATTCCTGGTTTGTTCCCAGCATGTATTGTTAAACGCAGTGAAAGTTACGATATGCCTACAGTAAATGAAACACTGCCACCTGGTGACTGCACAGAGTTACATGAAAAGATCCTTCATTGTAATGATGAAAGTTCTGATGATTTGATAACCAGGTCCCAGCTGATTTTAGCACAACAGTGTGACCCGTCCCTGAAACGATTTTTTGAAAAAGTGATTAGCTCTGATGAAATAGATCTTGTCCCAGTAGGTTATTACCTTGATAAAGATGTACTCATGAGAAAATATCGTGCTCCTGATGTACCCCTTGATGAAGAATGGCGGGTGCAGTATCAGATTGTGGTTCCTGCCAAATATCGCCATCATGTGTTAATGTTAGGTCATGCAACTCCCATGTCTGGACATTTAGGTGTTAAAAAGACCTATTTCAGAATACTAAAACATTTCTTTTGGCCATACAATAAAACAGATGTCAAAAGATATTGTAAGACTTGTACTGTTTGTCAGATGGCAGGTAAGCCTAATCAAAAGCCTCCTAAGGCACCATTAAAGCCAATCCCTGCTTTCAATGAACCTTTTAGTCATTTAATACTAGACTGTGTAGGTCCACTCCGAAATGGTCTTTTTCAATATAGAGTTCTACCGTTTGGTTTAAAGAATGCTCCCCCTACGTTTCAAAGACTAATGGACAAGGTGATTTCTGGTCTTAAAAATACTAAAGTCTATATTGATGACGTCATTGTCCATAGTAAGAATTGGGCTGATCATTTAAAGTATATTCGAGCGCTCTTTGACAGACTTACTCTTTATCAACTCACAGTGAATTTGTCAAAAAGTGATTTCGGTAAGGCAACAGTCATCTATTTGGGACACGTGGTTGGTCAAGGTAAGATTTCTCCTATAGAATCCAAAGTTCAAGGTATCGCAAAATTTGTACCTCTAAATGATAGGAAATCTCTCAGAAGATTTCTTGGTATGGCAGGATTTTATCGAAAATTCTGTCGTAATTTCGCTGATGTTGCCATGCCATTAACGAACCTTCTAAAGAAACAAACGCCATTTAATTGGACAGATAAATGTCAAGCATCATTTGACGGCATTAAAGCTATGTTAATGTCTTCCCCTGTTTTGGCTGCCCCAAACTTTGAGATACCTTTCAAACTGGCAATTGATGCCAGTGATCTAGGAATGGGAGCTGTTTTAATACAGGAAAATTCTGAAGGTGTTGATCACCCAGTATGCTATTATTCCAAAAAGTTTAAAGTACACCAGCAAAGATATTCCACAATTGAAAAGGAGGCTTTGGCCCTCTTACGTGCTTTGGATCATTTTGAGGTGTATGTCGGCGGATACAGCCACTCGACGGAGATTTTATACGGACCATAACCCGCTCACATTTGTCACCAAAATGAAAAATAAGAACCAAAGACTACTAAACTGGTGTTTGACCTTGCAAAAGTATAATATTAAGATTGAACATATAAAAGGCAGAGATAACGTTATAGCGGATGCGCTTTCCCGAGCTAGTGCTGAGACTTAACTCAATATGGTGATATTTGCTTATTCTTCAACTCCAAAATACGGTTCAGCCTAGGAAAAAGCATCACCGAATGACGCTTTCTCCTGATGAAAGGAGGAATGTTACGAATAGACTGATAATTGTGTGTAGTGGTTTGGAGCCTCGCTGACTGGACTTAATAATGTTATTAAAATGTGTGAACTCATGTGTACCCGCCGTGTGGAGCCTCGTTGACCAGTGCACAGCTATGAATGAACAATAAGAATGTACACTGGGGTGTGCATTGTGGTGTTCACTGAATGCAGGTTGATCTCTCTCTAGGTCAATGAACAGCCAGCGACATGGACGTGTTTTTAAGTCTGTCATGAACGTTTACTAGTTGATGTGTGCTACTGTAATCATGGGGCATGTGAAAAATGATCTCCAACGACCAGATGAACATTTCAACAGCTAAGTGAAATTCTCCGTTTTTGCTGTGACAAAATATACAATGTTTTGCCTATCTTTAATGCTCAACGTCTGCCCAACACTGTTTCAACGTTGTGGACATTAACAATGAACACTATGAATGAAACTTCAGTTAAGCCTAGTACTGTGGCGCAAAGCACAGTAGACTAAGACGCCGGCCCAACATTGTGCCGACACGGGATGCTACCCTGTCTATCCTCAGTGATCCACTTCTCCCATATGCTCTAATAACGTTGTGCGGCGTTCACAATGAACACTCCAAGTCAAACCCGTTTCAACCGTTAAAGCTTAATTGTTATGTTAGTGATATGAGATTAACCATCTCACAATCCTGTCAACCACGTAATCAGTCGTAACGTTAGTGTTAAATATGAAAGGACAAAGTGCCTAAATGCAATGTACTCATTTTGATCTCGCTACTGACTGCACTGCACTTTGCACCTTCGCACTAATATGTACTGTTTGAGACAGTAAATTTTGTTTAAAGTAAAGTAATGTTATGGTTGTGAATTAGCAGCAGTATTTGCTCGACCTTGGGGGTCTTTGGGGTCCTTGGGGTCGTAACAGTCGACAAGTACAAAGAAATTACATCTAAAGCCAGTTGGAAATACGAACAAGTTTTTCGGGGGGGAGGGGATTAGCACATCAAGAGATGGGGCCGTGGTGGTCAATTAACATCTCAAGTATGTATCCGGCAATTTATTTCAGGTGCTCCCTGAAACAACCAAAAACTAAAATGTGTTTCCATGTACAAGGAAATTGCATCTAAAAGTGGTCGGAATTACAAAAAAGTGGACTAAAACATCAAGAGATGAGACCGTGGTGGTCAATTAATTAATTAATAAATTTCTTAGCTTGTTATTTCCGGTTCATTAGAATACCTATTTTATGGATCTACGTCCTTTATAAAGATGTTCTTTCTTTCAATGTGGGGACCGTCTTTATAAGTCAGAATCTGACGTCTGCAGACGTTCGATTCTGACGTATAAAGAAGGCTTCGCGCTAAAAGGGTTAATATAGGGCTAAAGCGGGGGGGGGGGGGGGCCTTCATGACTCCCCTAGCCAGACAATTTCAGATAGGCTGTAATTTTGTAAGGTCATATCTTTGTCAATTTTAATCATTTTTGATCCATTTTTCAAATTGAACCTTTGCTCGAGACATATTTTATGGCCCACCTCTGTGATTGTATGTCTGCCACCGTTTAAGCGCTGGGTGACAAAGAGACTGCGATCATGTAACAAAAATGTGTAAATTTTTGTCGACTAAGGTCAATCCCCGCGCTGTAAATATTTTTTTTTAACCAGAAGCAGCTTAAATCTCCCAGGATTTGTTGTAATACATGCCAATTTTAAAAGCAATCAAAACGTTTGAATCTAATGACGAATACACCCAGAAAAGGTGAATATTACAAACAATACATAATCACCCTAGGTCCTGATAGCGTTGTGATTTTGATCTGTGGCATAGCTCAAAGCGATAAAACTGTCAGATGTTTTATTATTACTACTACAGAGAAACACACATCTGTTAGTCATCTGTATGTCATCCGTATGACATCTTTATGTCATCTTTATGTCATTTGTATGTCATCTGTATGTCATCTTTATGTCATATGAAGGCTTATGTCATCTGTATGGCATCTATATGTCATCTGTATGTCATCTGTATGTCATCTGTATATCATCTGCATGTCATCCGTAGATCTATGTCATCTGTAAATCTTCAGTGTAGTATATATTTGCCCTCATCTGTACACATGGCAACAATCTTTATGTGGTACAAGAACAGTAAATTGTCGCCAGTGGATTAGTTAAAATGAATGGATGGCCTTGGAGTCACTTTGTCTAAACATCGCGACAAGAGTCAGGCTGAGGTTGAGTTACTTTTTTAGAATAACATTATTTTGTAGTACACAACATAACATGTAGCACTGTACACTAACAGGTGACACTGCACACTAAATGCACACTAATAGGTGATATGGCACAAGGTTTACAGTTGTACAGTTTGCAGCAGGGGCGGATCCAGATGGGAGTCAGGGGGGTCCTGATCCCCCTTATTCAAAACAAAACTCGATCATCGATCAAAATTCTCAAAGTATCGGTATTTGATACTCTAAATTATTCAAACAAATATTCTAAAATTTAGTGTCAAGCCCCCATAAGATAAGACATTGGCTGACACCTAATTTACATTCTTCCATTAGAACTCCCCTTTTTCCAAATTCTGAATCCTCCCCAGCAGTGTATATTTACAGCTATCTTATATGCTTGATACACATGAAAATCTACCCGGCATGACCGAGCTGCCTAACTCATTTACTTCGCCACATGCATTTGATTTACACAGTCAGCTCTATAAAAACGACACTTGCTCCGCTTACCGAAAAACTCGGATGCCAGGAAATTCAGACGAATATTCCAAGTTCCTATTAAAACTAGGCTATTTTCAGCAAACATAATTAAATTTTTGAGGTAGAACCCCCACTGCGGCTCCGTTTACTGTGGTATCTAATTTGAGATTATATTCTGGCTACAATGCTTCTAAAATTATCAATAAAACAACTTTCCTACCTGTGAACTATGATAAACTGTTGTTAAAAGATGTGATTTTTAACGGGTTATGCATTAAATTTTCCATTACGTAACAACCCGTGTTAATTTAAATGGCTGTATTACGAGACAACCCGAGTTGGCGGACATAGTTTAAATGTAGTGTCCCTAAGGCAGCAAACACAACACATCGAGCCAATGTTGGTCCAATGTTGGCCCACTGTCTACGACATTGGGCCAACATTGGTCCAACATTGGATCAATGTGTCGTGTTTGCTGGGTAAGGCAGAACGACATATTTCACAATGCAGCATTTAACCCTTGTCCTGCTATGGATATATACGGGGTTAAGGATGTTTTAGATCAATAAAAATATCACCTAATTTTGATAAAATAGTTTTTAGTAGATCCAATAATTTAATTTTAGACTTGTATTTTTTTCATAAATGGTAATATTTTTCGTCATTTGAAGATGGAAATTGCGTTAGCAATTCCAGCTTCGAATGACGAAAAATACAATTGAAGGAATTCAGCAGGACAAGGGTTAAATTCGTGAAATGAAGGTGCATAGCCTTCAAAAAAGAAGAGTTAAGCCAGGCGATATCCATATTATGCAGATAGCATATACATTGTAGTGGTCTGTGGTGATTATTAGATACACATAATACAACAAATTTGAAAACGGATTAAATATCTATAATAAATGTCACATGCGCCTTGGTAAAATGTAGACTGAATAAATGGTGCTTCGGGAATGTGACTTAGTATTATTACCAATAAATGTACTAGTGCCATATATTAGTCTGGTATTTTAAATATTATAGTTATACGTTACTTTAGTAATTGAAATATAATTATTTCTAATGAGCCCAAGTTATGCATTAAATGTGCTATTACATCATAACCATGGTATTACGGCTCTATTCAGGTTATCTGCAGCAATATCAGGGGTAACCTGGGTTACCACGAGGGCGTGATTATTAAAAACACCTAGCTTAAATGTTGTTTCCCCCAAGGCAGCACAACATATTTACAATGAAGCCTTTAAATTAGTGACATGGGATAAAGAAGTGTTTAGCCAGATCATATCCATCGTATACAGTTAACATACACTGTTGTGGTCTGCGGTGGTTATTAAATACACATAAAACAACAACTTAGACGATCTATTAAATATATATAATAAATGTCACATGTGCCTTTTTGGAATGTAGAATGAATAAATGGTGCCTTAGGAATGTGACCTGGTATTATTAACAAAACTAAGGAAAATATACGATTGAAATATAATTAGTCTGGTATGTAAGGCATATATTTATACGTTAATTTAGTAAGATTGACATAATAATAATTGACATATAATTATTTTACATATGTGGAACATATGTGACATTATGTGCCATTTATGACATTATTGAACACACGTCAATGTGAAATGAAGGTGCAGATCTTTCAAGATAAGAAGTGTGAAGCCAGGTGATATCCATATACATTTGAAGATCGAATTGATATCTCTATAACAAAATGTCATATGCGCCTTTGTGGAAAGTAGAATGAATAAATTGTGTTTTGCGAATGTGACCTGATATTATTGCCATTAATAAGGGAAAAGTGCGATTGACGTACAATTAGTCTGGTATTTAAGGCAGATACTTATACGTTACTTTAGTACGATTGACATAAAATAATTAACATATTATGCTACATTGTGGTATACTACATTTATAACTTTAATGAACACCCGGTCAAATCTAGCAAACACGACACGTTCATCTGAAGCTGGGTCAATGTTGGACATCTGTCTACGACGCTGGCCCAACATTGACCCGGCTTTGGGTGAATGATGCACTGTACATAGACCTACATAGTATGTGACACTTATAATTCAGGATGCAGATGGCCTTAAGTAAACCTAGATATCGCAATATCAGTCATATTAGTAAAGGATGGACAATTTGCGGTATCTGTAAGATTTTTTCTGCAAGATTGTTTCCTCGCCTTTTTATACCATTTTTTGTTTGATATATGCTATTTATGATACTGGAAATTAGTTTCTTAAACCAGCATGATGCCATATTTTGTTTCGATTATTTTTTTTCAAAATATCTTCACCCCCCTCCCCCCTCTGCAGAGATAAAATGGGCGCTCCCTAATTATTTATATCTGTAAAATGACAAAATCAAGTAGAGTGCTCTGTCAAATGGTGGGCGCTTGAAGCAATGTTAAAAGGGGGTGCTGGGTCACCCTTTTTAAAAGTTAAATTGCCTCAGCATCGATCGAAATATCCGTATTTGATTTTCTAAATTTACTAGGGTTGTGCATCAAGTTGAGGCACTACCCTAGTGAATTTACAGTGTGAATTCCCTTTATATTTGCTGAGCAGAATCTTTGATTAACACCTACAGTTGTTGTCCAGTGATGTTTGTTAGGTCCATCAGAAAATCGTTTGTCCTGTATAATGTCCTGAATGTGTTTGTTATTCTTCGACATTAGATCTTGGGAAACTTTGGTGGCGTTGTTCGGTGATTATCGTTAAGTCCATCAGTAATTCGTTTTATTCTGTATATGTCCTTAATGTGCTCGTTATTCCTCCGTATAAGTTCCTGTGGATCCTGGGTGGCATTGTCCAGTGATGCTCGTTAGGTTCATCAGTAATTCGTTTTGTCCTGTGTATGCCCTGAATATGTTCATTATTTTCCCGTATTAGATCTTGCGCATCTTGGGTGGCTTTGTCCAGTGATGTTCGTTAGTTCCATAGGTGATTCGTTCTGTCCTGTATTTGTCCTGAGTGTGCTCGTTATTTCTCCGTATTAGATCCTGTGGATATTGGGTGGCGTTGTCAAGTTATGTTCGTTTTTCAGTTCGGCCAAGTGTGACACGGCCATTAGATGTAACCAATGAGCTCAGCCTGCATAGACGGATATCCCCTATAGGTCACGGGTTCGATTCTCCAGTAGCGTGCTGACACCTCCATGTCAAACCACCAGGTGGCGATGTTGTCTTCATACACAGCCTGTACGTCTGTACCTATGTTAGACCAGGTGAAGTCATCGGCAAAAAAGGACACGTGGAATGACGTCACATGCTGCTCATCATCAACGTTATCACAACGTTTCCCGATCTTAACACCAACTGCTACACGGTTCTGTAGGAAGTCAAACTGGACCCATGGTGAGCTGTCGGTGTCAGCTCTAACCCAGGCACAGTGTTCACCATTATAGTCAAGTCTAACCTTCTCCGCCTCATATGCACCGTCATACACAGAAGACACGGTGATCTGGCTGTTCAGGGGAGCATAGGTCTTCACCAGATACACCAGGTTCTTCCTGAACATTCCATCCAGACACCAGCCAGCTTGAGTATCACACAGACTACGCTTTATGGTCAATCCTGGCCCAGTGGTTTCTTCCCATGTATCATTCCAATCGATTCCTGTGTTAAGATCACCCTTTTTACAAGAACATGCACAAATATATTCTACAGGCATCAATGACAAAGGGAGACATGTCATATTATTAGAACCATCTCTACAGCTGACCTTAGGGTGGCCTGGCGGATATGGAGTAGCTGGGTTTACTGACACCAGTCTCTGGAAGTCTTCTTGTCCGGTCACAGTACATGGCATGAGTGTGTTAGTGTCCACGTCATGACATGGTGGATTAGACTGATGAAGAATAAAACCCCTGATAACTTCCCTCTTATAATTCACACTTCCCTCAACCACAAAGATTAAACATAGAACTTTCCACATGGGTAACATTCTGTAAATTGTGACTGACTAGTGGTGCTATGAAACCGATTAGATAGAATGAACAATCCGCAGAGGAAAACAACCTGTTTATTTTGACGGGTATGTGTTGGATACAGGGACAGATCTAAGATTTCTAGAGGGGGCATCCAATGTGAATTTAATTGTTCTGTCGTAATTGATTTTGCATCAGCTTAAACTAATATTTTTTGGCTTTACAGTTTGGTGAGGGGAGTTTGGGGCTATAACCGAGAAATGTTGAGTGTTAGATATTGTTTCGAGAGCGACTTAAAGAAAAAAATAAAGGGGCTTGAGACCCCCTCCTGACCGCCCCCCGCCCCTGGATCCGCGACTGAGATGTATTAATTCATATGGAGACAATGGTGTTATGAACTTGGTCATTGGCGATGTGCGTGCTGCTATGTATAGTGTGGACACCCTGAAAGTCCACTGATCTGTTCTTTTTGTCCTCTCTTAATCAATAGACCGGTGTCATTCATTGAAAAACAAAAGAAAACAGTATCTTCTATATTTGGCTAAACCCCCTGAATAGTTGATATCAGCTACAAAGGTTTGGACACGGTTTATGATGTGAATGCGTGCTTTCCTATATTGAGGACTCTGTTGTGTACGAGATGTATTGAGGTCATTGGGTATATACTTTGGTGGAAGCAATCTAAATTACACAAAAAATCCCCATGTTAAAGCGATAACTTTATTTTTCAATTTTTGTACTCCTATGTTATGTTTTACTACTTGTAACTTCAAGTGAATGAGTATGGGTTTAAAATAAATTATATTTGTCATTACGGAACTCACCCGATTTGTCGTTAATACAGAGCCCATCCAGATAATCAGATTTGTGATTACGGAGCTCGTCCAGATAATTTCATGGAGATATAGTGACTTGAAAAGTCGTTCATTTTATAATCACTTCATATTTTACATTATTCATACTGATATTTTTATACTCATTAAACTGTGTTGTAGTGCAGGCGCTACAACATGTCATCAGACTCGTTACATATAGGTGCCAGGAGCATCGTCATCTTATCATATCAAACATTTTAAACTGAATATTTTAGTACGATCATGCTTTTATTGGCTTTGTCTTTCCTTTACTACTTTAACTATACAATATGGGATATTGTAATACCTGGAATTTTCATTTAAATGGCCATACTGGCCGAAAAGTGAAGTAAAGCAAATATTTTACTTACTTACTTACCCGATTTGTCATTAATACAGAGCCCATCCAGATAATCAGATTTGTGATTACGGAGCTCGTCCAGATAATTGGAAGGTTGATTAACCCTTTAAACCCTCGCAATGCTTTAAATCATAATTTCGCATCCTGAAAACTGACTTAACCCTTTAACCACCGGCCCCGATTATATTCGGTTTTCCATTTGTTAGCACAATAAATATCAGCTTTTCAACATATTAATGATAAAATCTGACATAAATCTCAGCAAGATTTCAAAATCGTTGACATCCATTTAGTCAAATATTTAAATTATGGATCTTGTCAGCGAGACACAACTTCAAGTGGGTGAAAATTTTGTTTAATCCCCCTAATTGCCACCCCTCCCCCAACTTTTTTTTACAAAAACGGTTACACATTAAAAAGCCTCTAGGAACGCCCCTGTCAGTCAAACATTACATGCTTCGTGTATAGGTTGTTATTTTAGCACTTGTCAATCACGTTATAATGAATATGATCATATTCCTGGGTTGTTAACTCTTGCAAGCCTGACTTTACCATTGTAACCTTCATCTACTACAAGGCGCGAAATGCTGTTGCAATTCTCGATTTCCAGTTCCAGTGTATGAAGATGACTGAAAGTGGGTGGCAAATTAAAAAACATTTCCTTGCATTGCTAAACCAGTTTCGTGAAAAGTTTAAGACTATCAGTAGTAGTAAATCATTGCTTTACGTCACTTTTCGGCACAAAAGGTCTTTTAAGTGACATAATAATACGATAAAAACGTTGTAGTCAATTGATGAGATGAATGATGTACAGATGATAATGTGAGGGTGGGGGTGATAGGGCATGGTGGGTTATTGAGAGCGTTTTCCTTCGCTCGCCCGATAAGGGGTTCTGGGCATGTCTAGGGGATATACCCCCAGACATGCCCAGACGGCCGGAGACTTGAGTTTCGCTGTGCAATTTAATGATGAAACTCTTTGGCATTTTGCGCAGCTCCGCTATCCTCGGGTCGGATAGTCCCCAGAGTAACAATAGGAAGGATCGCTCCCTCTGGGTAACTCCATTCATCCCACATGAGAGACCTAATGTCAAACACGCTATTGCCGGTTATTTAAGGCTACCACAGCCTACATCAGCGCCAGCACTGATGCGGGTGCTGCATTGGCTCCGCTGTTGAGCGGAGGAACCAGGGTACGCCACTGGCAATCCCCCCGAAGATTATAGCCAGATACGAGGAGGCTGCAGCTGCCCTTGGATGATTGCTGTAGACTAGTGCTTCCGTACAATGCCGTAACAGCATCCAACAGACGAAACAGATCCCTAATGACCCTCCCCGGATGGGGGCGAAAAGTACTACTACTAGCAATCATCCCAGTACCCCTTAAGACTATCAGCAATTATTAACTTGAATATGCGTGATATCAAGCACAGATTTTGCATCAGCGTAAAATAATATTTTTTGGCTTTACAGTTTGGAAAAGAGAGTTTGGGCTTTTACCGAGAAAATGTTGAGTGCTGGATATTGTTTTAAGAGCGACTTAAAGAAAAAAACAAAGGCCTGAGACCCCCTCCTGACCGCCCCCCGCCCCCGGATCCGCGACTGAGATGTATTGAATCATATGGAGACAATGGTGTTATGAACTTGATCATTGGCGATGTGCGTGCTGCTGTGTATAGTGTGGACACCCTGAAAGTCCACGGATCTGTTCTTTTTGTCCTCTCTTAATCAACAGACTGGTGTCATTCATTGAAAAACAAAAGAAAACAGTATCTTCTATATTTGGCTAAACCCCCTGAATAGTTGATATCAACTACAAAGGTTTGGACACGGTTTATGATGTGAATGCGTGCTTTCCTATATTGAGGACTTTGTTGTGTACGAGGTGTATTGAGGTCATTGGGTATATACTTTGGTGAAAGTAGTCTTAATTACACATGTTAAAGCGATAACTTTATTTTTCAATTTTTGTACACCTATGTTAAGTTTTACTACTTGTAACTTCAAGTGAATGAGTATGGGTTTAAAATAAATTATATTTGTCATTACGGAAAATAAATGAAATGAATGAGGTTTTAAGCCACCTTTGTGTACATATAAGCTATATAGGCCAGGAGAACCTCATGAGGATGGTGAGACAAATGAGATCACACTGCTCTCCGGAGACAGGATTCAAAATTTGAGCCCTGGCAATCTGAGGTTGTCATTATAGATCTCGTCCTGATAATCTGATTTGTTGTTACACAGCTCGTCTGGTGAATATGTGTTAAAAATGAATTAGAATTGTGATTATGGAGCTCTTCCGGATAATTAGATTTTGTCATTACAGAGGTCGCACAAATAATTAGATTTGTGATTATGGAGCTCGTCCGGTGAATTAGATTTGTCATTATGGAACTCATCCGGATAAATATATTTGTGATTACGGAGCTCGTGCGGATAATTAGATTTATCATTACGGAGCTCATCCGGATTATTAGATTTGTCATTAATGAGCTCATCCAGATAATTAGATTTGTCATTACGGAGTTCATCCGGATAATTAGACTTGTCATCACGGAGCTCATCCAGATAATTAGATTTGTATACATGGAGCTTATCCGGATTATTAGATTTGTCATTACCGAGCTCACCCAGATAATTAGATTTGTCATTACGTAGCTCATTCGTATAATTAGATTTGTCATTACTGGGCTTGTCCGGATAATTAGATTTGTAATTAAGGAGCTTGTCTGGGGAATGAGATTTGTTATCACGGAGCTCATCCAGATAATTTAATTTGTCATTACGGAGCTCGTCCGGATGATTACATTTGTCACTACAGAGCTCGTCCGGATAATTAGATTTGTCATTAAAGAACTCGTCTGGGTAATTAGATTTGTGGTTACAGAACTTGTTCAGATAATTAGATTTTTCATCCGGGAGCTCGTCTGGATAACTAGATGTCTCTTTACAGGGCTCGTCTGGTGAATATGGGTTGAGAATGAATTAAATTTGTCATTACGGTGATCGTCCTGTGAATATGGGATGAAAAGGCGTTATATTTTTTAATTAGGGAGGTCGTCCGGATAATTAGATTTGTTATTACGGAGATCGTCTGGATAATTAGATTTGTCTTTATGAATACTCTCGCAAATAATTAAATTTGTTATTACGGAGCTCGTCTGGATAATTAAATTTGTCGTTGCAGAGCTCATTCGGATAATTAGATTTGTGATTACAGAGATCGTCCGGATAAGTATATAT
This sequence comes from Flabesymbios commensalis, assembly GCA_964017125.1. Lineage (NCBI taxonomy): Eukaryota > Metazoa > Annelida > Polychaeta > Terebellida > Flabelligeridae > Flabesymbios > Flabesymbios commensalis. The sequence continues at coordinate 32,784 of CAXHKU010000671.1, forward strand.
GTCATTACGGAGCTCGTCTGGATATTTATATTTGTCATTACGAGATTCATCCAGATAATTAAATTTGTCATTACAGAGCTCATCCGGATAATTACATTTGTCATTACAGAGCTTGTCTGGATAATTACATTTGTGATTACGGAGCTTTTCCGGATAATCATATTTATCATTACGGAGTGCATCCAGATAATTAGATTTGTCATTGCAGAGCTCGTCCAGATAATTAGATTTGTCGGATAATTGAATTTGTCATTATGGAGCTCGTATGAATAATTAGATTTATCATTACTGAGCTCATCTGATTAATTTGACTTGTCATCATGGAGCTCATCTGGATGATTAAATTTGTCATTGCGGAAGTAGTCCCAATAACTGGATTTGTGATTACGGAGCTCGCCCAGATAATTAGATTTGTCATTACGGAGCTCATCCAAATTATTAGATTTGTCATTACGGAGCTAGTCCGAATGATTAGATTTGTCATTACAGAGCTCGTCCGGATAATTGGATTTGTCATTACGGAGTTCGTCTAGATAATTATATTTGTCATTACGGGTCTTGTCAAGTTAGAAAAAATAAAAAAATCCGAGAAAAACTCGGATTGGCCAGACAACATCCCACCCACCCCTCTATTCATTTTTTTATTTTTTTTGGAAACATGTACAACAGAAAAAAACACACAAACAACACAAAATTTCCCCAAAAAAGAAAATAATCCGAGTTGGGGCTTGACCCACCCACCCACTTCCGCGTTTTTCTCGGATTTTTGGATTTTTTTCAACGTGACAAGACCCCTAATGACAAATATAATTATCCAGAATTCAACTTGACAAAACCCCTTACAGAACTCGTCCGGATAATTTGATTTGTAATTACGGAGCTTATCCAGATAATTAGATTTGTGATTATGGAGCAAGTCCGGATAAGTGAATTTGTCATTACGGAGCTCATGCGGATAAATAGATTAGTCATTACGGAGCTTGCCCGGATAACAGGATTTGTAATTACGAAGCTCTTATGGATTAATATATTTGTAATTAGGTAGCTCAATTAGATTTGTCATTACAGAACTCGTCCGGATAACTGGATTTGTCATTGCGGAGATCGTCCAGATAATAAGATTTTTCATTACGGAGTTCGTCTGGATAATTATATTTGTCATTACAGAACTAGTCCGGATAATTATATTTGTCATTAAAGAACTTGTTCGGATAATTTGATTTGTCATTACGGAGCTTGTCCGGATAATTAGATTTGTCTTTACGAAGCTCATCCGAATTATTAGATTTGTCATTACGGAGCTCGTCCGAATGATCAGACTTGTCACTACAGAGCTCGTCTGGATAATTATATTTGTCATTACAGAACTCGTCCGGATAATTTGATTTGTAATTACCGAGCTGATCCAGATAATTAGATTTGTGATTACCGAGCAAGTCCGTATAATTAAATTTGTCATTACGGAGCTCATGCTGATAAATAGATTTGTCATTACGGAGCTTGCCCGGATAACAGGATTTGTAATTACGGAGCTCTTATGGATAAATAGATTTGTAATTTGGGAGCTCATTCGTATAATTAGATTTGTCATTACGGAGCTCGTCCGAATGATCAGACTTGTCACTACAGAGTTCGTCTGGATAATTATATTTGTCATTACAGAACTCGTCCGGATAATTTGATTTGTAATTACCGAGCTTATCTTGATAATTAGATTCGTGATTATGGAGCAAGTCCGTATAATTAAATTTGTCATTACGGAGCTCATGCGGATAAATAGATTTGTCATTACGGAGCTTGCCCGGATAACAGGATTTGTAATTACGGAGCTCTTATGGATAAATAGATTTGTAATTTGGGAGCTCATTCGTATAATTAGATTTGTCATTACGGAGCTCGTCCGAATGATCAGACTTGTCACTACAGAGTTCGTCTGGATAATTATATTTGTCATTACAGAACTCGTCCGGATAATTTGATTTGTAATTACCGAGCTTATCTGGATAATTAGATTCGTGATTACGGAGCAAGTCCGTATAATTAAATTTGTCATTACGGAGCTCATGCAGATAAATAGATTTGTCATTACGGAGCTTGCCCGGATAACAGGATTTGTAATTACGGAGCTTTTATGGATAAATAGATTTGTAATTTGGGAGCTCATTCGTATAATTAGATTTGTCATTACGGTGCTCGTCCGGATAATTGGATTTGTCATTACGGAGCTCGTCCGGACAATTTGATTGATCATTACGGAGCTCGTCCCGATAATCAGATTTGTGATTACGGAGCTCGTCCTGATAATCAGATTTGTGATTATGGGGCTTGTCCGTATAATTAGATTTGTCATTGCGGAGCTCGTCCGGATAATCAGATTTGTGATTATGGAGCTCGTCCAGATAATTGGAAGGTTGATTAACCCTTTAAACCCCCGCAATGATTTAAATAATAACTTCGCATCCTGAAAACTGACCTAATACTTTAACCACCGGCCCCAATTATATTTGGCTTTCCAATTTATTTTGCTAGCACATTAAGTATCAGCTTTTCAACATGTTGAAGATAAAATTTGACATAAATCTCAGCAATATTTCAAAATCGTTGACATCCATTTAGTCAAATATTTTTTTAATATTGTGGATCGCGTCAGCGAGACACAACTTCAAGTTAAAATTTTTTAACCCTTTAATCGCCAAATTATTCAATCGGAATTTTCACCCACCTGAAGTTGTGTCTCGTTGACACGATCCACTACTTCAAGTGAGTTAAAATTTCTCAGATTTGACAAAATGGAGGTCAACTGTTTTCAAATATTGCTGATTTATGTCACATTTTATCTTTAACATGGTTAAAGAGTGGTACTTAATGTGCTAATAAAAAATGAAAACCCGATTATATGCGGCACCGGCGGTTTAAGGGTGAATCACCCTAAGTTATTCTCATTCAATAAATGTCGAGAATTGCAACAGCATTGAAAGTGTTAACCATTTACTCGCTATGTTATCTTATTTATAATTTCACCCACATGAAGTTGTGTCTGCCACGACTCACAACGTCAAGCTAGTGTAAATTACTGTTTTTGTTGTTTGATCTGAGACCAGAAATTTAAAAAACCTGACGCTTTAACACACACATTTCATTTCCAATAAAAATTATTTGGTCGGATAATAAAACGGATTTAAGATTATATCTGTTATTAGCGGTAAATGGGTGACAGCAACATTGGGTCAACGCCCGATGTCTTCACTGATGTGGATCTCGCAGTCCTAATAGTCGGCTGTACAGAATATCTCCTTGACGTTATAACAGACGTCCTGGTGTAGTGGTTAAATGGTTAGAGCTGCCTGTCGGAGATTGCGGGTTCGACCACAGCTCTGCCATTCAGGTCGCCTGAAACCACAAGCATTCATTCATTCCAACGAGTTCCAATGCAACTAACACTGATTAAATAATGCTCAGTTAATCGAATATTTCAAAATGAGAGATGATTATTTCTCATAAATAAGATGATATAAATATTTATTGACGGGATTAAGATGAACTGTATAAATATATCTGTACTGGTATTGGCCACATGAAAATCGATATGAGAGTTAAACTTTAAATCAAATTTGCTATTATCACGATTATATATTTAAAAGCATTAAAACCTAAGAATCATATACAAGTTTTATTTTTTTCTATGTATAAACAATATTGAGAACATCGTATTTAGGTGTGCACTTATAAAAACAATCTTTGTACAATATAGTATAACAGACACAAACGTATAAGTAAACTAAATAACACCTTTAAATGGTAGTTAAACATTACATGCTTAGTTTATAGGTTGGTAGTTTAGGCCTTGTCAATCACGACACGATGAATATGATCATATTCCTGGGTTGTTAACTGTTTCAAGCCTGAATTTACCATTGTAATCTTCATCAACTAAAAGGCGCGAAATTCTGTTGCAATTCTCGACTTCCAGTTCCAGTGGATAAAGATGACTGAAAGTGAGTTGCAAATTAAACAAAATTTACTAACATTATTAAACCAGTTTCGTGAAAAGTTTAAGGAGGCAAAGTGATTATTTGATGCATCAAGAGGGTTTAACCCTTTCAGGGAAGGGATCGACTTTTGACGTCAGAATCAATCTGACATCAAAGTCGATCTCTGCACTGCAAGAGTTACAAACTCATAATGGGGAAGGGGGCATAACATAATTATTCAAATGCAGCGGAAAGAGCTGATTAAGATATTTGTGATGATTTCAAATTGAAAAAACCTTTGTTCTCTG